>KK121159.1:384935-409444 GCA_000611955.2 Stegodyphus mimosarum
ACAAGGATCAAACATCAATCAAAAAATTTTCTCTTATGAGATTTTCTGTTGCTTAAGCTGATGAGTTGATAACTGCTGGATATGAGTACCTGCTATCATCAGAAAATGAAAAACTGCAATCATATAATGTTTAATATGCCCGATTTGTGTAACAGTCTGATGATTTTTAAGTGAAAACAGATCGCTATGTACATGTTGAAAATGAAACTTTCTTTGTGCAGCTTTGGCATTGCACACATTAAATGTTAAGTTCTAAAAATTTTGCCATCTCTAAATTTTCAAGTTGCATGCTTATTATATTCCAGAAACATTGAATTCTGCTGCCAGGCATGACAGTACCTGTTGAACTGGTTTTAGCACCAGCCCTGCTGTTATTACATGTTTTATTACAAATTATTGTTGTTATAGGCTTGGAAATTTTGGTGTCTAATCTTCCAACTTTGGTGATTGTTTTAACCAGGAAATGTGGAATGGTCAATCTTTTCATCAAGCTTATGTATTTTAAGGGGCACTGCCATCTACTAGATATACTAACATTTATGTTTGGCATTAAGTGGAGCTCCATGAACAGAAAATTACAAGTTCTGTCAGTACTTCTGTGAACTTTTATAATATTTGTTTCTTATGGAAATAATTTTCTTTCCTACATCTCCATGTAGAAAATAGGTATATTGCTAGGCATAATCTGTAAAAGGATCAGGAATTTTTTATAATATTAAAAATGTCAACAACAGACTTTGATGCTAGTTGCATCAAAGTATATAGTAATGAATTGAGGACTTTAAAAGTTAAGGTATGTACATTTATGAGCCTTCATGTATTAGGGCATTGAACAGCATTCTTGCTAGCTGTAAACCTTTAGCTCTCCCTAGGTAGAAGTTTCTGATGTCCTTTGTTCTTGCTGTCTGGGACATTTGGGGGGGGAGAGGCTTCTTTTTTCCCCGTTTCTGATTTTTACATCTCAAGACTGTTTGTTGGAGGAATTGTATAATCTTTATTTGGTTATCCTCTTAAAATCAAGCTTCACTCGGAACAGCCTATTTGCAAAGTTACTGATATTCTTAGTTACATCATTTATACTGCTATATGGGAATATTACTATGTAAGAATTGGTAGGGTACATTACTAGTTACTAGAACATTACCATGGAACATTTTTATAGTGTTGGAATTTGAAAGATAAACCTCACAAGAAGGTAGTCTTCGCATGGATTTTAATATATACAACCAATATTCAGATTGAGAAAGAGATCCAAGAGTTGGTCCTAGGTTTACAAATGCAGTCTTAATCCCTCAACATTATCTTGCATTTGTAGCCAACCTGCCTGGGTTTGCCTGTCAAGTTACACAGGTGTGTGGTGTGGTAATAATTAATAGCATACATACAAATTAACTGAGATCCTTACCTCGAGATGACTGCTGAGCTGCAGAAACTAACCAACAAAGTTAACTTGCTGTCTTACAACTGTAACTGGGGTAAACTCTTAACTAGAAAAATATTTTTTTAGAGTGTAATGTAGCTAAGCACATAGACACTGGTTTTAAGAAAGTATTATATGAGTAACAATATTAAAACTAAGCAATTTGAATAAAAGAACATATTTCGTATAGTTCTAAGAAAACATAATTATTGTATGTACACTGTGCAAGAAAAAAATGGGACAATTCTATATCTCCCGTTTTATTGGGCCAATTGACGAAATTCAATTGCGTTTTCTATGTCTCGAAAGCGCGATTTAGGATATATATATTAGATTTATATATAGCTTTATTCTAATATAGGTATTTTGACACACAATCAGTTTTTCTGAAAAAAAAAACACTTTTTCTGAAAAAACATACCATTTGTTTTCCATATTTCAATTCTACGACTCAAATTATGCCTAAATATTAAATTTTGTAAAATTTGGTGCAAAATTTACGGAGAAATTCAAAAATTTAACTTGGCGAATTTTTTTCAGTTTGCGCCAAGAATAATTCACTTGGTAAACTTCGTAATACATGGCAACCTATTTTCCTATCCCTTTCATCGTGCAGCATGAAAAAAAAGTCGCATCATTCCTACCTTTTTACATTGTGGATGAGCGGGAAAAAAGTCGCATCGTTCTTACTTTCAAATAATTTTAACAAAATGCGTAAACCACATTTCTGCTATTATCGCTTTCAACAAATATGCCAAATTTCAAAACGCGCCACTATATAAATTCATGTATATCTTCGGAAATTTTGGATAAAAAGCTCTAATTTTTTACAGTTATGCTTAGAAATACATTTGCTTTAAAAGGATTATAAAAATTTTATAGGTTTTATTTCAAACTTTTTATCAAAAAATTTATGCAAATTTAAAAAATAAATAAAAAAAATGGGTAAATTTTATTTGGAATGAACCTAAATTTCAAACTGTGTAAGGAAGGAATCAAATAAGTTTCATAAAAAAAGAGATATTAATAAATACATACAAAATCGAATTAACATTGAGGAGGTAAAATTGAGAGCCAATTATTTAAAAAGTACTCATGGGATTTTTACAAAATTTGGTAGTTTGGCATAATTTGAGTTGTAGATTCGAAATATGGAAAAAAAGTGGCATGTCATTTCAGAAAAAGTCCAATTTTGTGTCAAAATACCTATATTAGAACAACGCTATATGTAAATCTAATACATATCCTAAGTTGCGCTTTCGAGACATGAAAAACGCAATTTGAATTTCGTCAATCGATCCAGTAGAACGGGAGATATAGAACTGTCCCCTTTTTTTTTGTGCAGTGTACATGCTATATATAGAAAAATTGATTCTGTTGTGTACTGAATTGAAAATGTAAAGTCTTATATATTTCTTTCACTGAAAAAATGTATGCATCACTTTTAAGTCTATATTTTGTGTAGCTGGAGCTTGTTAATTTTTTTTTTCAGCCAATAGTCTATATGAAGCACTTGACTTTCATCAAAAAGAAAATCTTCGGCTTAGAGTAAGTAAAGCTAGTCTTGAGCAAGATGTTATTGAGCTTCAGAGGAATCCTGATTCTTGGTAAGTATCTCTGAGAACTTATACGTATCTGTACTACTAATTACTTAATTCCGGCTTAAGGTAAATATCTATTAGTATGAGATTGAATTTCTGAATATATTCAAGAAATGCAATTTAATTCACTGCCTGACATTGAAAATGCAACAAAAAGAAGTGGCCCAAAAATTATGCAAATTTCATGGTAGACTCACATCACCGAGTTATGTGAAATGTGCAGCTTTCCAGCACACATTGAAGAAGATGTAAGGGAAGGAACTTACAAAATGTTCAGTCTTCGTGCTGTTGTTTCTGCTGGGGAAGTTATCATAGAAAATTTGTTTGTCTCGGAGGACGCGTGTAATAGCAGAGCAAGGACAAATTAACCTATGTTAGGGCCCTAGACATTCTTTCCTGCCGGGTCCCTACGTCCGTCATGTTATGTAATTTTTATAAGAATTTTCTAACAAAATAATAAATGATAGGTATATTGAAGTCAACTACACTGGTTATCATAAATTAAGGAAAAATCACAAAAATAGTGATAACTCCCTGAAAAATAAGCCAGACCGTGTAAAATTTGAATATGTTGCCAAGTAAGAGTAGCTTAGTAAAACTGCAATATGCAAATTAGTGGTGCTGCACTCTCAATACGTCATCTGTGAGGAGCATAAAAGTCCATGTTTGAGAGCAAGCCCACATATTTTACTGTGATAGTGACATCAGAAATCTGAGGTAGCCAATTCGTAACAATGAAAGCATAATTTGCCTGCAGAACTGCGATGGAGAACCATTGGGAAACTAGAGGCAGGACAAAGTCAAATAGAAGTGGCCAGGTGGTTAAATGTGAGTCCTGTAGCTGATAGACTTTGGAGAATATTTCAAACCAGATTCGGCATCTAGGAGGTTCAGCCAAGGACAGCCAACTGCTACGACGAGCGCCGATGACCGATATTTGACATTATGTGCATGCAGGAATAGAACCGCTAATCCGACTCTTAGATCCTTCCTTGCTGTAGCCACAGGAAGGTTGGTGTCAATGTCAACTGTGCATAGAAGGCTTCACGAAGGAGGTCTGTATGTGAGGCGACCAGCCATTTGTCATTCACGCCATAGGAGGGACTGTTTGCAGTGGGCACGACAACATGTCCACTGAACACCTGATCAGTGGAGGGCTGTTCTATATACGGATGAGTCCAGGTTTAGTCTAGAAAGTGATGGTAGGCATTATTTGATATGGAGAGAACCTGGAACCTGTTGCCATCCGTCAAACATCCGTGAAAGAGATGCATAGGGAAGAGACAGTGTCTGTGTTTGGGGTAGCATCTCTTTGGGTGGACGCACAGACCTCCATGTCTTTCCAAGGAGAACCGTGAATGCTCAGGTTTATAGAGATGACATCCTTGATGCTTATGTGCGCCCATATGCTGTGGCAATAGGTGATGCTTTCCTGTTACAGCACAACAACGCAAGACCACACAGGGCTCGCATCGTAGATGATTATCTTCAACAGGAAACAGTTATGCGCATAGAGTGGCCAGCTCGATCTCCGGACTTGAATCCTATTGAGCACATTTGGGATGCTTTAGAAAACATCTAGCTGCTCTCAATGCACCCCCTCAGACCCTTGCCGCACTTGCAACTGCTTTGTAAGAGCAACGGCTCTCGTTTCCGATGGAACTGATAGACCACATAATTGAAAGCATCACAGATCACTGTATGTGCTGTATTGCTTCTAGAGGCGATCATATTCCATACTGAAGATACTTTTCCTATAGCAAATTAACACCTTCGATTTGTTCATTTTATACATGTGCTAATTTGTGTTACTAGCATAATTGTCTGGTAATTTCTTTTTATGTTATTTGATACCTTACTATGTATTGTACACTCACGTTTGTGAAAATTGCAACACCATGAAGGACTTACGCGAGTGAGCTGAAATTTTCAGGAAATGCAAAGTAGCGCATGATATGCAAATGATTAGAATTGCAAATCCGTAGCGCATGCGTATGCTGAGCAGCGCCCTCTGAACGGCTGATGGATCCGAATAAATAGACGGCTGTAGCGAGGCGTGTATGGTTATCGGTGGTTATCTGCTAGTGGTAAACGTTAACTCAATCTGTACTTATGCCTCGTCGACGAAAGAGAGCGAGATTTGAACAACTTACAGAGTTTGAACGAGGGAGAATCATCGGCCTTCGTGAAGCTGGATTGTCGTATCGTGCAATAGCCTCTCGTGTGCAGCGTAACAGCAGCACAGTGATGCGCGTTTGGAAGCAGTGGACGGACGAGTGTCGGACAACTCGGAAATCCGGGAGTGGACCCCGAAATGTGACGTCAGCTCGCGATGATAGACACCTGGTCCGCATGGCGCGGACGGACCGTACAGCTTCCTCTAGACAATTGGCAGCACTGTGGTCAATAGCTACAGGTGTTTCATTGTGTGCTTCATCAATTCGTAGACGTCTGCTGCAGTGTGGACTGCGCGCACGGACTCCTTTATACAGGATCCCCCTAACGCACGACCATCGCCGCCTGCGGCTACAATGGGCCAATCAGCATAGAGACTGGCGTGCTGATTGGCAGCATGTCGTGTTTTCTGACGAATCCCGCTTTAATTTGTGGTACCATGATGGCCGCATTCGTGTCAGACGCTATGCCGGTGAACGCCACCTTCCGGAGTGCATTATCGAACGCCACAGTGGACGAACACCCGGAGTTATGGTCTGGGGCGCCATAGCATATCATAGACGATCTCAATTGCTACGAATTGTGGGCAATCTGAACAGCAACCGGTATATCCGTGAAGTTCTACAGCCCGAAGCTGTTCCCTTCCTTCAAAGCTTGCCAGGCGCTGTATTTCAACAGGACAATGCCCGCCCTCATACTGCTCGGATTGTTAAATCCTTCTTTGCAGCGCAGCAGGTACAGCTTCTTCCTTGGCCTGCGTGTTCCCCGGATATGTCGCCAATTGAACATGTGTGGGATGTCATTGGTCGGCGTCTTGCTCGTGATCCTCGTCCTGTTGCGTCTGCAGACGAACTTTGGGTACGCGTACAAACGATATGGAATGCTCTTCCTCAGTCAGACATTCAAACTTTGTTTGACTCCATGCCACGTCGTGTAGCAGCACTTATTGCGGCGCGTGGTGGCCACACAAAATACTGATTCTGATCTCTTGTTCTTGTTTGTTTGCTTTGAACATTTAATCATTTATTTGTACCACTACCACTCAACTGTGTATTAAATTGCATTCAATTATGACGATTCCTTCTTGGTGTTGCAATTTTCACAAACGTGAGTGTATATTGTGGGTAACTTTCATAAAATTCTACGTATAACTTTTTCAGTACTCGTGATTCTTGTGATTTTTTCTTAATTTATGATAACGAGTGTAAAATTCCCCAAACTCCCACTTTTAGGAGATGATTTTGTGTTGTAGCCAGATGTGAAATTTTCTCTAAAGCCCCGTTCACAAGAGCAGATTCGACCAGTGGCGAAAACCGGTTCTTCCAAAGTGTCCCATTCACATGGCGAAGAAGCATTAACTGCTTCTCGGAATGGAGGAGGAACCTGACAGAATTTTCCTACCACTCAGGGGCAGGACAAATGGGGAGATTTCCGATACTGCACTGCGAGATTGCGCGGTTCACTTAATTTTAGTAAGCAACATTGCTGACGTGCAATTGACTGCTCGCTGGACTGTCAGCGAAACAATCGCGTTGATAGGTGTCTGCGGATGTGATAGCATCTGTTGAAGATTAAAAATCTTCACTGGCACTTGAAGGGAGCCAGATATTACGGCAACGCTATTAGTGTAGTCAGAATGGCTTTAGACGGCAGCGATGTTGGCTGTCGATGAAATCAGGCATATAATATCAGCGCATATTATGTGAATATTCCAGAATATTTAATTTGAATAGTTGTATATAGTATTTGTAATATAAGTGTAAATAATAAAGATCTGAAAAGACGATGAAGACTCCTCCTCGACCCCGAGATTATATTTACTTCAGCATCCCCCCAAAAATAGATGGAACTGTACAAGATACGGATATTTATAAACAAGTACAGACAACATTATCAGATGCTGGATAATTCAGAAATATCATTTAAATTAAAACTAAAGTTAAGGAGCTCAGACGCGCATATCGGTTCAAAGTGACAAGGGGCTCAGTACCTTTTGAATGATTTTTTTATTTTTTTTTTATTTAGAAACTTTCATCTACTTTTTATGAATATTATTAAAAGTTTTTTGTACGACAAAATTATTTTAATTTTTAACAAAGAAATAGTTTTTTAGTAAAAATTTAACAATTAAAATGTCTTTCTTCTCCTACAGTTTTTAGTGTTCCCCCAGATTTTTTTATTGTATTTATTATTCTTAATAACTTCCAAGGATTGATTTTGCAATTAATGCATTAGTTTCTGAGAAAAAAGTAAAAACACTTTTCCATGTAAAATCTTTAAAACAAATATGATCTCCGTCACATTTTCATTTCAAATAGTTTTTCCTTTTCAGTATTTTGCAAAACCCATCCTTGTTTTCCTTTATAATTTTAAATAAGCATTAAAAATATCAAATAATTTAGTCCATACCTGTATATGTTTTAGGACTTAAAGTAAAAGGATTTATAGAAAAAATTAAAACTGAGAAAACGCAGTTTAAAGAATACAAACTGTCTAAATAGTCATTAAATGATTTCAAACTTCCTAAAAATTTTATTATTGAATTTCAGTTCATAAATATATGTAAAAGTGTAGTGCTATTTATACATTTGGTTAATATAAATATAAATTACAAGTCTTTATTTAAAACCTTATTTGGCCAGAAAGATTGTAAAAAAATCATAAAACGCAAGTAGAATTTTTCTGTATATGTTTTTGTTTTGTGAAACATGTTCAAAGCAATTTTAATACATGAATTAATTATATAATATTGTTGCATGCATACAGGTTTGTAATAGATTGATAATAGTTCGTAAATGATTGTCATTGCACACAGGTTCGATAATAAGTTCCTTAAATTTATTTTATCAACCTAAACACTTCAAAGTTCTGGAATTTTCCACAGAAATACTCGTACAACTGTTTAGAATGTCACAAAGTGTACTCAGTAGTTACACTTCAAATTACTAAGAACGTTAAACACAATGCAGTGCAAAGCGCAGCTTAAGAGAAAGCTAACTCGGAAATACCTCCGATCTCACGCTGAACTAACACCTCGCAACAATAACAAATTATATAGTGTAAATAATATCATGAAAATAGTGTTAAGTAATGAGATTATTACTTTAAAACTGATGTTTCGTAATGATTCCCAAGAAAAACCAGTATTTCCTATTCTGCTTCATTGCATATCTTTTAAAAAGTAAAAAATCATCCATTTAATTTTATTTATAATTTTTATAAATGCGAAAAGTTTGTTTTATAACTTGTAAAGATTTCGGAAGTTTGTAACCGATACATTTTTAGATATGAAATTTTAAAATTAATAGGTGTCAAAAAGTCTAAAAATACGAGCGATTTTCAAAAACTGTCCCAAAACAAAACAAAAAACAACCAAAAGAAAAAGGTAAAATTTTTTTCCCACTGTGTCTTATGGTACAAAGAGTAATGTTTTGAGATTCTCAGTTTATTTAACGCAAATACTTCCAAAAAATCGTTTCAACTTTAAAGAAGAAAAACTTGAAAAAAAAAAAATCTAACCCTCTAAAAATCAAAATTGCGACTCCACATCCAAAAGCAGTATATGTGCAAAGTTTGAATTCAGTTCTTATCGGGAAACAATTTAAAAATCGATGACCATCTTTTAATCATAGCAACAAGCACCAAGAGTGAGCTAAATAAAAGCATATAAAATAATAATAATTATAATTATAAAAATTATAATGCACGAATTTTTCAGGAACCATTATGAAAGTTCCGGTACCAATTGTGGAAGTACCGATTACGAAATTAACAACACAAACAATGTTAAAAATGTGTAAACACTATTAGAAATCAAACAATTCGCACAGTGGCATATCTGTAAAGGGAAGGAAGATGGCGGTCTTCTGAACGGGTCCTAAAACTCCTTCCCGTCTCCTTTTTCTCCTCTTGCTAACGGCAGCTGTGCGAAGGAGCGTTGCATGTGAACGGGGCTATAAATACAAAAAGAGTGAGGTGGCTGAGGGTAAGACTTACTATTTTTCTTGTGCATTGTAGACTTTACACGAATTCTTGTTTTAAAGCTTGGTTATGCAATTAATTTATTTACATAAATGTTATGATAATGGTTTAATCTTGAATAAAAGTTAAAAAAAGGTTAAAATCATCTTTTCTGTTCCCTGCTTTCTATTCGTGTTTTCTATTTCTTTCACAGTTTTTCACTTTTTTTGTGTGTCAGATTTAAATAGTTTAATGCATTAATTTTAAGACTAGTTTTCATGTACATAATTTTATGTTATATTCGGATATTTCAGCAGTTAATATTTGTATTTAATTTTTTTGCTTTACTTCAATATGGTACATTGTGAAGTTTATCTGCACAAATGTTATGTACATTAATTATTAATTTTTTTAAAGCACTTTCATGTATTAAAGCTTTTTTCCCCAACTTGTGATTTCCTCAGCATAAAAGTGTAAGGAAATGAAAAAAACGAAATGGCGGGGAGGTTCGATATCAGCCATTACCATGGAAGGCCGAAGACAACAAATCTTATCTAAACTAGCAACTTGGTAATGTGGCCTCGAGAGACAGAACATGCTCTGTCTTATAGTCTAAAGACCTCATCTTATATACATGCGAATTAATTTGCATTCTGGCATGGAAACAGAAGAAACAACAGTAAAGGTCTAAATCATAAAATAGCTAGTTAATTAACTTAAAGGAACTCTAGGACTTATCTAAAGATAAAAAATAATATAAATTATGTATTAAATTTATATTATCTCTTCTCTAATCCAATAACTGATGTGTTAAAATGTTTCTAGCAAAAGTTAAAAACCACAATACAAAATTTAGTGCAGTATAGTTGGGCATTTCTGGAAAACAACATCATATTATGTTTTACGAAACAAAATTATTTGTGCGTTTGTTTAAACAGAAACATGCAGTATAATTTAATTCACTTCTAGTTTATGCTAATTTATGTCTTGCTGAATTTCAGTTAAATTTTTTTATTTACATTTTTTAAACCTGTAAAAGATGAGAACAACAATTTCTAGTCTGGATACTGTTTTCCTTATAGGCTCGCAAAGTTGACATACTGTTTGTTCATTAGCCAACTGAAGGACGAGAGCGTTATCTGTCTAATGGAAAGAATGCTATCTGAAAGAAAGTAACTCTTATTTACGTGTATAGAAAAAACAGCAAACAAGTTTATGCAATTAGAACTATTCTCTAGGTTTCGTACCCTAGGATGAACTACTACTGTTTAGTGGTCTTAATCATTCGGCCTCTTATGGGAATTTCCTATATTGATGAGACTGCCTTAATTTCAATTCGTACAGTTGATAGGTAATGGAATAAATATTAAGAGTAAATAAATTATTCAAACTAATGTTTAGATTGGAAATTAATGTAAAAGAAAAGGTGAAATAAATTGCTTATGATTTTGGGAAACTACATAGAATATACTGTTTTAAATAATTATAGGCATAAAATACTGAATGATATTATTAAATGATGTACTCTGTGCCTTTTTATTCATAAGCTATAACATTAAAAAATCTTATAACATGGAGAAGAAAGCTTTAAATGGGTCACAAAAAAGAAAGAACAAAGAATTATGCAATGCTTTTGAATGGACAATGAGGAAAATCAAAACTGCTGATCAATATTTCAGAGTTGAATATACTAGTCGAGAAGAATATCAGGCATCAACTTTAAGCTCACGGGAACAACCATCAGAAATTTGCGAATATTTAAATACAGCATCAGACAGTTCAAATATAATTTTAAGAATTAAAAATATACCAGAAAATATTTTGACTGAAATCACTGAAGAAGGCGAACTATTGGAAAATATTTCAGCTACTGTCAAAAACAGTAATGAAAGGTCAGAAAAGAAGCTTTTAAAGATGTAAAAAATGAAAGATATCAATCTGATTTTGGTCATTATCCAGAAATTCTTACAAAGGATAAGAAAGGATTTATTTAAAATTTTGGCCTTTGTAGACCAAAAGATACTGATTTTCCCCAAAATCAAAACAGCAGATCATTTGCTTCTGTTCATTATACAAGGATTAATAAATCCGTTTTAGAGATAGACAGATTTTGCTTTGCTATTCACTTGAACTTAAAAAAGACGACTGCAAACCATGATGGTTAATTTCAAATAAGGACAGATGTAGTCGATAGGAATGTAGCAGTGGCAAACTTTTACCCATAAGAAAAAAAAAGTGCGAGGAAAGTTCTCATCATATCGAAAGCTGTATTGGAAAAAAAAAAAGGATGGGGGGGAAGCAAAATAACTGTATTCATCAAATATTGGAAAAATCTGTAAAAGATGAAATCAATTTTAATTAGTTTTAGAGAGATTAAATCAAGATAACTTTAGCAAAAAATAACAATGGTTTTTGCGGACACAGAGAAAGTACTACAGATACATACATAGCTAATTTTTTATCTGATGTCAAAATTGCCAGAATATGACATTGTGATGTATGAGGTTATAAAAATGCTTTTAAGCACTGTTAAATATTTGAATCCTGCCACATAAAATGAGTTAATTGATTGTTTAAGTAGTAGTTGTTTGAAAACAAAGGTTTTAGATGAAATTAAAACTTCCCTTTTTTATTTCTTTGTGTGAAGTAGAGGAAGTGTCGTAATTGCAAATAACTTCAGTTATCATATTTCAATCGAGAAGTCCATTTTGACCGTTCCTGAATCCATCCGACATCCACCAATGGTCGAGTGGCAAAGTTGCTGAACCCTGGTAGTTCGGTCCGAGGTTCGAATCCTGGCGCCTTTGTAGTTCCCCATGTCCACGCATATATGAGCCAGTTTCCCTTAGAAAGTCCTCCATGAAGGCATCTCTTCCCATAGGCAGATAGCCCTCCAGACTTTGCCGTAATATCATAAACCAACCATACCGAATGCATTTGGACCTCTTTTTGCGTGACGTCTGTACATGCAGACAGAATAAAGGATACTTTTTTTTTTCTTCCCAGAAAGGATTGTAAAATGGGTTTAAAATGGACTCAAAAAGTATTTTTTCTTAACATCTGTATGTTCGCACATGTGTACAAATGTATGTACATACATGTATATATATGCATCGCGTAACTCAAAAACGATTAGTCCTGCAGCGTTGAAATTTTGTACATCGGACTGCTATAATATCCATTTGCACACTTCTCTTTTTTATTGCATTTGGCTGTGTACATATATATATATATATCCACCCCCTTACCCGGCCTTTATTTTCGCAATCGTTGATCGTAGTCATATCTTCCCATCACAGAAGTGTTTTAAATGACGAAAAATGTTTTCATTATGCCAAATTAAAAAAAAAAAGAAAAAAACATCATTTTTGACAAATAATGAAATTTAACTTTTCATGTGGTCTCCCAGTTCCTATACTTGTACTAGGAAAAATTTTATACTCATTATTAAAAAAACGTTTAATTAAACGTTTTACTCCTATATGACAAAAACTGACTGTGATATTTAATTCAAAATTTGCAATTTTTGACATTTTCAACTTGCCTTGAGGGGTCGGTTAATTAAGTTAGAATGATTCGAGGAAATAAGTTTAAATGAGGTGCAGCAAAAATGTATAATTTAATAGGTGGTGCAAGGAAGTCATGTGGGTCCATATCAGATTTTTAACTATTAATCCTGATCTGATAAAATTCATTATCAATATGTTGGCTCCTGGAAACTTTGATTTGGGGGGGGGATGCTGTAAATTTATCGGATGACCATGAAATTTTTTTGCATAGGGGGTCGTAGAGTTCTAGTTGCGCCCCTGCAAATATTCAGACCTAATATTTCAAGGTTCTTTAAAATTTCACTTTCTAATGATTCTCCAGTGTGCGAATAAATTGGTAAAAACCTAAATAAATCTCTTTGTTGAGACTCCATCATCTAATACATAACTCAATATAAAAGATAAATTGTCTACATGTGTTATATCAAGGGTAGAGTCAATTATAATTGAAAAATATCTGGTGGCTTTAACTTCTGACATGAATGTTTCTAAAATTTTTTTGTTCAATATTTCAAGAAATTCATTGCAACTAGTTGATGAAAGATAACTCACGTGCCTCTTCCAGCTGACCCCAAATTTGTTTATATGCGAAGCTAAAAGCTAATCGAATTCTGCTAAATATTCTAGAGCTCCTACGTAATTTCCACTATGGGAAGCAGAAAAGAGTTCATTACTGCCACAAAATGCAAGGGAACTTTTATCCAAAAACTTTATTGTTGCTACTACCTGTAGCAGTAGTTTTCCCCAATATTCTGTTTCTTCTAAATACCGTTTTTCAACGATAGTGTTTATACGTCCCTCAACTAAATTTCTTGCGATTATAATTTTAATAGAATGTCTATGATCAATAGAATTTTCATATACTTGCACTCTTGCATTTGCATTTTTCCGGTCCAAGTATCCTTCTGTAAAAGTTATTCATTCGATCGAAAATATCTTACAAACATAGCAGTAAATTGCTTTACTTTTTGGACTGTACACTAACCATTCTTGTTCAACTTTTTCACTATTGCAAATAAAAATATTTTTCTTTAGTGACAGTTTTTCCATTTTCTGTTACTACATTTTTAGTGGTATGTACAAATGGAATATTTGATGATTTATTTTAAGCAAATAATGTTACCTGTTTGTTATTAAATTTAAGGCCGCAAAGAAATGTCCAAATTGTCCAAAACTAAAGTATCATTAATGGTATTAGGTATATATTTTGAATTTCTTCTTGATCACTTACATTTTGGTTTTTCTTCACAATATCTGGTATGCTTTCTATGCTTTTCCTTTCTATTACTTCAATTTCGGTTTCATTGCTTCCTGTCATTTCTATGTGTACTTCCTGGTTACCAGAATATTCACCAACTTCTTTTTGTATAATCTTTGCTTCAGACTGAACTTCCACATCAATATTATCTGTTTTTTGTATTAACAACATATTCAAACAGATCTTTTTTTGTTATTTGTTTCTTCCTGAATTTTTTCTTGTGCTTTCTTTTTTCGGGACTGGAAGCGTGACAATAATTCATTTTATATAAAATATTTATACAATTTATTACATAAAAAAGCTATTTTAACACTTCAACTAACTAATCACTTCCAGAAATTTTCTATTTAGAGCCAAAAATTGTCTCTCTGGTTTTGTTGTTTAATGTTTTACTAGACTTCTGAGCACCATGCGGTATGTCCCCAATAAAATCATGTGTTATGCCCCACCTACAGATCAGCTAGCGAGCGTCACTGACTAGGCAAATGTTGTTCATGTGCAGTGTAAATTTAGTATATGGATAAGCTTTTATTTATTTTGTGAAATGAAAGGAAAAAAAAATTTTTTTCATTTTTGTTTTAAAGTGGACGGATTGACTGGACCCCCAATAAACCGGATCCTAGACATTTGCCTTATTTGTCTATGCTATGGTCCGGACCTGTAGTAGAGAATGCCGGGCTGTTGTCAACAGAGGCACTTTCAGCAGACAGACATTTTTACAAGAGGCATGGTGATCGGACTGAAAAAGTCAGGTTGGTTCATGAGGTAAATCTCAGCTGACACACACCTGGCTACATCCACAGTGTTCTGGCTGTGGTGACGATAATTTGAACAAGGAAATGTGGCAAGTTCAGTCGGTGCCAGTGCAGCCAGAGTGACGTCAACATGTGTGGATCGATGCGTCCACCGAAGTGGTGGTGCACCCGTAAGCCACTTCTACCTCTATTGTCAACAGAGGCACTTCCAGCAGACAGACGTTTTTATGAGAGGCATGGTGATGTGACTGCAAAAAGGCAGGTTGGTTCATAAGGCAAATCTCAGGTGACATACACCTGTCTACGTCCACAGTGCTGGCTGTGACGACGATGGTTTGAACAAGGAAATGTGGCAAGTTCTTTCGGTGCCAGTGCAGTTAGAGTGAGGTCGACACGTGTGGATCGATGTGTCCGCCGAAGTGGTGGTGTACCCATAAGCCACTTCTACCTCCATTCTGCAGCATGTTCAAGGCATCCTGGATGTTCCCATATTGGCCAGAACCATTTGCCGTTGATTAGTGGCCAGTGGCCTGCATTCGTAGTGGCTGTTACAAAAACTACCATTGGCCCCATATCATAGATTCCAACATTTGCAATGGTGCTGAGTTCGAGCAATGTCGATGATGGAATGGCACAGGGTGTTGTTCTCAGCTCCAATAATAGTCGCCGTGTACGACTGCGGCGTCAATGTGGATACAGATCAAATCCAGCAGCAATTAAGGAATGCCCTATTGTGTGACAACCCTGCATCATGGTTTGGGGAGCAATTGCTTACAATTCCAGGTCACCTCTAATTCGTATTTAGGGCACAATGATGGCCCAACAATATGTGGATAATGTGCTGCAGCTGGTGACATTTTACTACCTTCAGGGAATACCCAATGCCATTTATCAGGAGGACAACACCTGACCACACACTGCTCGCATGAGCCAACATGCTCTGCAAGGCGCACAAATGTTTCTCTCCTGATCTCTCACCAATTGAACACATTTGGGATGTGATTAGATGCAATTTGTAGACGCTGCCATTCATTTTGCTGCATTCAGAAAGCGAACTGTGACAAATGGTTGACCGGGAATGGAGAACCATTCCTCAGGATACCATCCATAGTTTTATTGACTCTGTATCTAGACGTTTTGTGTATCGCCATCTAAGGTGGTCCTGCAGCCCACTGAGTTAACGCTGTTCTTGCTCTGTATTTTGTATATCATTTCGAAGTAAAGGTAACTTATTGTTTGATGCTGTCTCTGTTTGCTGAGTTTCATCATTTTCTGGCCACTCCTTGGTGTTGCATTTTCAATGTCGGGTAGTGTAAAAATACATACATTCAGAAAGTATGTGTGTAAATAATTGGTTTTAGCTGAGTCATCCATTAATTATATAACTAACATCGCATTTAAAATGTTAGTCTCTTTCTTCTGTGAAAAATGGCAGGATCTTATTTGTTTTAGTGAAAATAAAAATGGGGGGGGGCAGGCTTTGAGCATATATTTTATTTTGAGGGATTAAACTTTCTTGTCTCTCTAACTTTTCATATTTTGAAAAGGATTTTAAATATTTATTTTTCTTCCATGTGAAGCCATGCTGCTGCTGAAGGATAATAGTTTTTTTTTTCTGTTTTATGCAGTGCAATACAAAGTCTGATGTGTGATTAATCAATATTCAAAATGATCTGATATCCAAACATCTGGAGCAGCAGCAGTATTATGGTTTTATTTATTTTTTGTAGAATTTTTTCCGTAAAAAATTTAGGCATGAGGAATACAAATATTCAAGAAAAGTAGGTGTACAGTAAGAGCACTATTTTCTTCTAACTAACTCCATGTCACTTTGAAACACCTGCTGGTTGGGGAATCACACCATGGCCAATGACAATGCATTCAATGATGTTGGCTATGACTATACTTTGTCCTTGACTGGTAATGGGGATTCAGCATTTTTCTATCTGACCTAAAAAGAAAAGAAGGAAGAAATAGATTCTGAGAAACTGAAGTTCAGTTAACATTGCAAATTTTGCTCTTTCTTAATTGACTCATTTGATCCAGCTTATTAGTTTTTTAAGGTTATTTTATCAAAATTCAAGTTTTTGATTATGCTCAAGAGAGTTTCCAATTCTGGAGCTGCAGCAGGATCTGCAAGATGAAAGCATGCTTCGATATCAAACAAGAAGAAAGTGAAATTGTTGCAAAAATTTGGATCAAGGAATGTCTGTCGGAAAAATATGTGAGGAATATGGCATTAGAAGGGCTACAGTATATGCCATAAAAAGTAAAAGAATTTTTAAGCTTTTTTGATACTCCAGTCAAAGTGAATAGCAGAAAGATCATTCATTATGCTAAAAGGGAGGAATGAGTTCATCACAGCTTTCTCACTGTTCAAATGGGCCGTTATCGTTGAACCATTCTCATGGCTCAAATTAAAATGTTTCATGAAAAAAATGGGCTTAAAAAATGAGTACTTACATTCAGCAGGTTGGATTGATTAGATTTAAAAATCACCATGGTATTAGGCAGTTACAAAATTCAGGTTGAAAAGCTTCAGTTGATATTGAAGCAAATAACAATTTTCATTTGAATTTACCTCCATAAAAAAATTATTATGCTTCTTACTAGTCTTTTCTAGTATTATGTGTTATGAAATACTGAGGTGACGTCTGCAGTAAATGTGGCAACTGATGTCAGACATTAATAAAATAAGACTCAATTTTAGCATGTGCAAATGCTGCAGGAATAATCAAGTTTTAACTTTTAGCATAAATGTAAACTTTTAATAATAATAATAAAAAAATACATAACCTCAGCCATTAAATGAAGCAAAGATTTTTCCTCTCATCTGTCATTCACATTAAGTGCATTGATGACACAAAGAATAATGTATGATTGGTTTGAAAATAATTTCATACCTATTTTATTTTCCAAATCGTGCATTCATCATTGAGCCACTGGATATTGGGGTGCTGCACACACCATAATGTACGTACAAATAAAATTTCTGAATAGTGGAAAAACTATTTTAAGAATTTGTGAATATTTTAGCATAAAATCTGCTGTGGAGCATTGCAAGGTTATGAAAGGGTGTTGTAGGTAAATTGAGTTTGTTGAAGCAGGAAACATGAAAATTATGCTTTGCCTTCTCTGGGATTCAAACTCCAGACCTCCCAATGGCTAGCTGGACATACTTCCATTTACATTACGAAGGCATATGGTAAGGAAGGAGAAAATACACCATAATATGTCTGCAGATTGTTTTAAGATCATCTATCATATTTCATGGTGATGATAATGATAACTGTGAATTTGTAGGTTTTCCAATATCACAAGGAAAAGGTAAAATTTCCGTTTAATGGAATTTGTGAAGGATTATAGGGAAGTGATAATAAATGAAGGGGAGATGATAGACGTTTTCTCGCTTTGATGATAACTTGTCTTTAGTCGCCTATCTCATGATACATTACTAATAGTGTAAAGTGGATGCTAGGTGAGCTTTATGAAGATGGCCACAAATTTGAAGGTTTCCAGATACCTCCAACAGAAAGCGAAATTTTCTAGTTAATGGGATTTGTGAAGAAATGTGTAGTGGTAATAAGTGAATGTGAAATAGTAAAAGTTTTTCATTTCATTGCGATGCCAATGCCCCAATCATCAATCAACTAATGGATGGCAAAATCTGTTGTGTGGTTCTACATCCAGAAAATGCCACATTGATAGTGAAGAAAATGACAGAAAAATTGCTGACAATGAAAAAAAAATTCAGTTTACAATTTAAAGGGAAATTCTCAACATGGCAATTACAAGAGTTGAATAGTTTGTAACTGAATAAGAAGTTATGTATAAAATGAAAGAGAAAGTATTAGCACCAAAACAAAACAGCTTAAGCATCTTGCATAAAAGAAATGGTTAATAAAACAAAGAAATATTGAGATTTTTTTCAAAACTTTGATTCTTTTAATGTTATAAATGCTCATTGTTTCAGAAACAAATATTTTGTTTTTTAAGTTTTGCAATTTCTACACATTACAGACTAGATTTAAACTGATGCTTGAATATTTAAAAATTTCCAAAATCTCGAATCTTAAAGTTCCAGCAATTTCAGATCTTAAACTTTGTACTGATTAAACAATATCATTTGGTTCCTAATATTGGTATTAGTAAAATTAGAAAAATCTTTATTACTGCTATTTATCTCTTCAGTACTTATTGAAATATGATTATATTTATTTTTGCTATATGACAAATATTTCTGCTTGGTAAAAAATATTTCAAAAGTTTTTTAGTGTATCTTTTTTTACAAGGTGTTGATGTGATAGAATATGTATATTATCCATATTTTTAATAGCTTATCCAAACCAAGTGAAAGATCCTCTGAAAAGAAAATTTTGCTCTTGCAAGATGAAGTGGCAGAACTGCATAAACAGAAAGGAAAGGTATAAATATTTCTTAAAATTAATATTTAAATTAAAAAATATGAATATTTAAAATTTATATTTAATTATTTAAGTTTTCCTATGAGTTGTAGTAGAAAAATATGCAGACTTCTGCTTGAGAACTTAATGATGGTAAAAGTGTGGCCATTCCAATAAAGGGTTAACGTGTTCAACTTTCATTGCCTGTCAGTGTATATATGATATCCTTACTGTTAATAGATGTCACTTTGCAATTATTTTCATCATTTCATCATTTTATTAGTTATGCTACAGCAGTGAAAGATAACATCGTATGATCAAATTATGTGAAATTTGTTACTCAAATGTAGCAGAAAATGATATAGTGTAGAGGGAGTATGTAACAGCAAGAATACAAGTTCTCATGTCATCTTATGGATGGCCAGTAATGTGTAGAAGTCTTCCAAAAGACATATGATTACAGAAACAGAATAAAAAGGCAGCAAAAGGAGAACATTCAGCATTATTATAGGAATATTATATCTTGAAGGAGAAAGTTAAAATGTTTTTGTCAGATTTTATGGACAGGTGGATGTTTTATTATGACATTGTTTCTTGTCACATTGCAATATTTATCACCAATTTTTTTTTTTAATCAGGAGGTGCATTCCAGTGGTTCCACAAATTTTTCTGCTTAGCTGATTTTGATCGCCCTGATTTCTTTCCCTTTACACAGTTGCCAACTCTCCTGATTTCTGACTGTTCTCTTGTCAACCCGATTTGCAATATATTTCTCCCGACTTTCTCTTAGTCTTAAAATTTCTCACGATTTTTATGTAGCTTGGCTTAATACTTCGTTATTTGCATTTGTTATTTTATATAAGTGATTTGGAGTGTCTGTGAAAGCCCTTGGTTTTTCTCTAGACTACATAGAAAACTAAAGTAGTTTCATCAGTGAGAAATTATGGCGCATTTCTGCTTTATGAGTGAGAACACGTGGCCAAAAACTTCACATTCCATTTCTCCAGTGAGCATTGAGTGCCACTGCATGTCATCTGGCACATATTAGGCGAATAAGCAAAAAGCAAGATTGAAGTTATTTCGTTCATCTTGTCCCTAACCTCTGTGAACATACATGGTTTCAAGAAATAGTTTAAAAAACTACAATATTTCGTATTAGTTATGTCTGTGAAAAGGGGAAATACTCAGATACTTTCAAAAAATCGTACACAGAAGACTCTTCTAATATTTCCTCAAGGAAATGTAATGCATTTATGATGTGTACTGTTTGTCATTGCGATTTTTTGATTTCGTGCGGTGGAAGGGCTGATGTTCTCAAACACGTTCGTACACAAAAAAATGAGGCCAACATGAGTTCTATTGAAAAAAAACCTATGGCGACAAAGGACCAAGAGGTTAATAATGCTGAATGTACTGTTTGCATTTAAGTATTAATAATTGAACTCTCAGATACTAATTAGTAACGATTTGAAGTCTATTCATTATTAAAAAATATATATTCTTATTATTTAAAAATCTTTTTGTTGTTGAAAATAAATCTCCCGATTTCTAAAAAAATTCGTACAATTTTTAAGTGTCGTAGGCAGGCAAGTATGCGTTTAACTAAAATATGGTTCCAGCTAGAAATTTCCCTTTAATATCCCATCCAAAGGTCATCAATAGCAGTTTGGACAACATGCAGATTAATATCATAAACCATTAAAAGGCAGCGTAATGTTCAGAAGATTTGGTAGTATGTCGGGGAGTTTCATTTTCAAAGATTTATTTTGTTACAGCTGTTACTCATAGCTCTTGTGTATGGGAAAACTCAAATTGTATAGGTTTAATTTGCTGTGGGAGCAGTTCCTATGGTCTTCGTAATGAAGCAGCTACATGTTGCAAACACTATGAGTAGTTTTAAATTTTTGGATTTTAATGGCTGAAGAAATCAACACTAAAATTTAATACTGGAAACAACATTTTCATTTTCGGGCACTTTTGTGCTATTTTCAGAGATGGATGACTTGGAAAGACTTTTCTAATGCGTAGGTTTACTAACGAGGGTTTGAGCCATTCATGAATTCCTCCTGCAGTAGAATGCAAAACTATTGGCGTACTCCTTGGTGAATTTCTGCTTACCCCAATAATTGTTTCATGAACTGAAAAAAGAAACACCTCTAGCAATGGTGAATGCTTCTGCTCTCACACTGAGTGACCTAGGTGAATGTAATCATTGTTGAATGAATATTATGCAATTAATGCTAGACTTTGTAATGCCGTTTTTGTTACATAAAAAATCACATATAGAAAGTGATGTCCATCATCCAGAATGCAGGTTTCAAGTCAAGAGATGAAGTTAGCCTCATTCATCTGCTGCCTCTCTCTATGAATGCTGTCTTCAGCATGTCAACATAAACATTTTCCGTTAAATATTACCACAAAGAAAAGTTGCAGATTCTGAAGTTGTGAGGAGGCCAAGACTTACCTATGAACCTGTATGTCAGATGACCAGGAAATGATCCCCATACAATGTTCATGATATGGCTAGCAATGTAGGCCACAGCCCCATCGTATTGGAATCACAGAGTTTGTTTCATGTTCAACATTTATAGTTCTGGCAGAAAGGAGGTATTTATCTGTGCAAATAACAACTGGAATTCATTGCTGTCACTTTCCTTCAAAAAAACAGGGACCAGTAATATTACACTTTGCATATCCCATGTCATAAGGGGGGACGCAGAAGTTGTTCAGGCTGTTGTCTTGGATTTTCCTGTGTCCAGTACCTTAAGTTTTCTGGTTGACAAACCCACTGAGGAGAAAAAAAGCACTTCCTCACTTGTAAAGTGAGTGCCTCAAGTTAATGATAATGAACTTGCATCCATGCGGCAAATTCTGTTCCATTGGCCATAATCTATTGCGAGTAATTGATGCACAATCATATATGGATGGAATTTAAGATCAGTTTTCATAATTGTTTGAACTGATTCCAGTTCCAGACATAATGATAATGGATGGCACCAAATCTAATATTGGAGACTACTGAGAAATGCTGCTCTTACCTTTACCACATTCTCTGGTGTTCTTACTGTGCATTCAGCATTTGGTGGTGTTTTTTAAATGAAGAGTGTGTTTAAATGATTTTAAAATGTTTTTCTGTGTTGGAACTCTTTATGCTGTTCTAAGTTAAAATGCCACCAGAATAATGTCTGAACTGCACCGAGTTCAGAATAATGTCTGAACTGCACCGAGTTAGCATTTCTAACATAGGCATCATACGTAAACCAGCAAGGTTGCACCAACCAGGACTCCATGTTAACTAAAAAAAATGTAAAATAAATGGCATTACCTCACACACATTTTATAATAACGATAATATAGTTTGTTATATTAACTGTGTGATATTCATATACTCCCCCAGGCAGTCTGTTCAGTCAGTGAGTTCCTCTGTCAGTCTGTAATTTTGATCTTGCTGCAGTTTCTTGGTTTGGGTCAAGATTTTTGTGAATTGAAGGCAGATTTAATTCGCTGCTTGTTTATCAATTGATGGATTTCCATGAAAATTTCTTTGATTGGTAGAAAACAAATTCGAATTTTTAGAAAACATGCTTCTGATATGTTTTGTATCAAAAATATGTTTTCTAAAAATATGAGAATCTACACACTTCATTAGTAGCAGTGGGAAAGAAACTTAACATTTTACTCAAAATTAGTGACAGAATTTAGACTTCTCAGGTGTTGCAATTTTATGTTTAGAAATTATGTACACTGTGAAAAAAAAAAAAAGACAGTTCTGTATCTCCCATTCCACTGGGCCGATTGATGAAATTCAAATTGCGTTTTTCATGTCTCAAAAGCGCGACTTAGGATATATTAGATTTATATATAGCATTATTCTAACATAGGTATTGTGACACAAAATGGATCTTTTTCTCAAATGACATGCCAATTTTTTTCCATATTTCGATTCTACGACTCGGATTATGCGTAAATATTAAATTTTGTAAAAATGGTGCGAAATGTACGAAGAAATTCCAAAATTTAATTTGGTGAATTTTTTTCAGTTTGTGCCATGAATAATTAATTTGGCAAGCTTCTTAATAACATGGCAACCTATTTTCCTATCCCTTCCATTGTAATGGATTGGAAAAAAGTCACATTGTTCCTACCTTTTTGCACTGTAAATGAGTAAAAAAAAATCGCATTGTTCTTCTTTCAAATAATTTCAGCAAAGTGTGTAAACCACATTAGATGTTATTATCGGTTTCAACAAATACAAATACGTCTACTTCAAGTTGATTGTAAAACTTTTATAGGTTATAATTCAAATTTTTTTTTAAAAAAAAATTATAAAAATAAGTGAACCTAAATTTCGAACTGTGAAAGAAGGAATCAATTAAGTGTAATAAAAAAAAGAGAGACAGTCAAGTACTGAAAATCCGCTGACCTGAAATCCGCTTTGCCTTTCAAAATATAAACGTTCAATTTGTAGGTTCAGGAAACCACAACATGAAGAACGGAATATCGAAGAAAAAATACTTACTGAAAAATAATGTCATAATTACCGAATAATAATGACATGTAACGGAAATTCCAAATTATTGACATCATGGTAAAAGTTTTTTCCCCTCCAATCTGTATTGAGGTAAAAATAAATCAGAGTTTCTGAAAAAATTCTTTCAAGTGACCTTTCTATTCATTTTTATGATTATAAAAAAAACACTATCAAAGACTGCATTTATTTGTTAGCTGAATCACGGAATTATGTTCCCAAACAACAATAGTAAATGCCTGGCATAATGTATGGCCATCTTCTATGCTTATTTGAATTGAGAGAGATGACAGTGAATTTTCTGGTTTTAGGGTCAGTGCAGCAAGGGTTAAAGCAAGAGAATTTTTTTTCACGTTCAAAACAAAGAGTAAATGAGGAGGCTTTGCACAAAGAAAATATCCTTGAATAGATGTGTTCAGATGAGATAACACTGGCATATCAGATAACCGATCATAAAATCATTGGCTCTGTTTTGAACTCGCCACAGCAAGAAAACGATTCCGACACCGACACAAATGCTGAATTTGATAGGAATCAGAAAATATCTTTTAATGAGGATTTGAAACATGGTGATAAATACCTAAAATTTTTAGAACAGAGCTGTGTCACAGAGCAAGAGATTTTGACTCTATGTAATTTACAAAAAAAAAAACAAAAACTTACTCTGGAGCACCTTAAAGTTTTAAAACAAATCTCTACCCGAAAATTTTAAAACAAATCTCTATCAGAAAAATGTTTGAAACACGCAAAAAAAAATAATTATTTTATGATTTTAATATCCTTTATTTTTACGACTTCATTGTATATGTCTTTAATGCTTTTAAATATCCCTGTAATCACTAATATAAATGAATAATATAA
>KK121159.1:409467-458311 GCA_000611955.2 Stegodyphus mimosarum
ATTGTAATAATGTATATATATATATCATTGTAATAATGTATATATATATATCATTGTAATAATGTATATATATATATCATTATAATAATGTATATAATAATTTAATTAAATGTATCTAATATGTCTTATTTATTTTACACTTTTAGTCTAATATTATGATTTATCTTTTCTGCCCTGAAATCTGCAAAATCCTAAAATCTGCACAACCTCTGGTCCCAAGTATTGCAGATTTCTGGACTTCTACTGTATTATTAAATACATACCAAATTGAATTAACTTTGAGGAGCGAAAATTTTGAGAGGTAATTTTTTAAAAACTACTTGTGCGATTTTTACAAAACTTGGCAGTTTGGCATAATTTGAGTCGTAGAATCGAAATATGGAAAAAAAATTGCATGTCATTTCAGGAAAAGTCCGATTTTGTGTCAAAATACGTATATTAGAACAAGGCTATATGTAAATCTAATACATACCTTAAGGCACACTTTTGAGACGTGGAAAACGCAATTTGAATTTCATCAATCGGCCCAGTAGAACGGGAGATATAGAGCTGTCCCATTTTTTCTTTTGCGCAATGTACATTCTGAAAATAAAGAGACTTAATGTGAAAATTCTCTGAACCACTTCTTTATTTCTCAGAGAGATCACAAGCGGTTGTTAGTGCATGGCTCCTTTGCTGCCGAATTTAGATGACACTGATGATGTTATCCACTGCAGGAGTGTTTGCTGGTGTGTCTGTTTAGTCTCTTGAATGGAGAAGTTGCACTGAAACTGATTCTTATTAGGTGAAACACATAAACAAATCAATAGTATGGGACTCTTGACATATTTCATACTGGATGACTTCCTGCTTTGCTTCAAAAAATGGCAGGTGCATCTCTAGTTGTGTTAAGCTTCTCAAAGAAACTACTTTTTAGATTATAATGCCAATTTATTAAGTTCTCTTTCACTAGTCTTTGGAGTTTTCTGAAAATAATTTCTCTAATTTTCTACCACATCTTGTATATATACTGTTTCTGCAGTCAATCGTCAAAGCACAGCATCAGTAGCTTTTATAGATTGCTTAAAGTGAATTTACACATATTGTGTAGGGCCAAACCCTTTTTATAAGCTTTTATTTAACTTGCTGAAAGTGTCTATCACTATGATCAATACTTTGAAAATAATTTTTAAACTATTGCATGATAATGTATTAAATTTTACCAACACATACTTTGGAGATGACAGCATAATGTGTAGATGATTATTTCAAAATTTGATATGTATTTTTAAAAAATTTATGTTTAAGTGTTTTTGCTCATATCTTCATTTAATGAACAAACTAAAAATCTCAAGTTTTATTGTTTTCATCATTGGATAGAGTGAAAAATAATCTTTTAATTGAAGTGTGTATGAAGTTCATAACTTAATTTCTGAATTTTTTGTCAAGTTTTCAAAAGTTATTTTTTCAACTACTTGACATCTCCTTAATTTAAAAATTTAAACATCTAAAAATGTATATTATTAAGTTTTGAAATTTTTAGATTATAATAAAAATTCTTTGCTGTTTTTGAAAGTTTAATATAAATTGTGCAGTTTTCTACATTAGTAAAAATATGCCGCAGTATGCCTGGAAGTTAAGCTTTCGGTTCTTTCTTGACTTATGATTTTGCTTGGAAACATGGTTTTAAAATTTTCATGTCTGGCTCTTGGAAACGTAGCTTTAAAATTGTAATATGTGTTGCTATTCTTCTTGCCTCCATATTAATTTCTGTAATAGAGTCTCGACAAGTTGAGCTAGCGTGGACTGACAGTATGATGAATTACTGAAAATATCGGAAGTTTTTTCAAGAGTAAGATGTGGGTTATTCACAACTCAGATTTCACTGCATATTACTCTAATGAAAAATTTTAACACAATCAAAGACACAGGAAAGTACACTGTACTGTAAAATGAATGTTAAAAGTTAAAAAAAAATACAAAACTGTAGAAATGATTGGTAGTTCTTTGTAGAAAAAGATGTCATTATGCTAGATTAGAGGTTCTCAACCAGGGGGGAATTTTATAGTTTCAGGAGAGAAGGTTACCCTTTTGTTTAGATATTAAGTATTTAGTTTTAGTTAATAAATATAAAAACTACTTTTATTCAAGTTTTGGTATTTATCAACATTTTCTATGCTTTTTCTTATTTAATTTATAAAACACATTAAAAAATTATCTTAATGGAAATAGATGTATGTATTTTTTCCAAGTTTTGGAATGGCGGGAAGGATCATCTAGCAATGGTGAAATGTGTGCATAGGCCATAAAAGGTTGAGAACCCTTGTGCTCGACTGTCTTAAAGTCATTTTGTCTTCATGCAGCTTCGTCACATATGCAACAGTAAGCAAATTGTCTGTAGCAGATTCATTTTGCACTTTCATGTAATGGAGCATTCCTTCAGTGGCCTTTAGTCTTTCACTGCGAGTCATCCTTTTAACTCTTTCACCTATTCATTTTTTGATTCATCTTCAATTTTAATCTCATTCTCTTTCAGTAGTGCAGCTATTTCACCATCTCCCATAAGCACAAACTTTGCAGCCTGGAATTTTTCTTCAATAACTTTGTTTCACAATATTCTGTATCATCCATCTTTCTTGAAACTTATTTCCTGAAAGGTTCAACGGTGTTCTTCAGGAAAGAACGAGGCTTATATGCTCGATTTCAAGATATCCACCTATCTACATCTAACCTGTCTATTTTCTTTAGTTTATTAGTCATGTAACAGTCGTCTTCCGTGGCTGAGACAAGAGATGAAAATTTACATCTGTTTCTCTTGCTTGGTGCTTCCAAGTTATTCTCGTCCATTGGTTAACATACTAAAGTTATTAGGAGAGAGAAACATGGTCTAATTTTGTGATATTGTAAGTGTTCCACACCAGGTTAGGTCAAGGCATTGTCAAGAATGAGAAGTACTTCGCTTGGCTGATTTATTGTTATTATTTAATTTTTTTATTTTAGAGACTTTTCAACCAAAGGAATAAACTGTTGTTAAAAACACTTCTTAGAAATGGCTCTATTCATCCATGCATTTTTCTTTACCATAAGAAACAGGCATCATCAGTGAGTGAATGATTAAGACCACTGGCCTCTAGTGGGTTCAACCAGAGTTGAGCCCAGGCAAACAGGCTGGGTGCATGACTAATTTTCATGGTTTTCCCCATGTAAATGATAATACAAGCCAGTTTACCTTAGAAAGTCCTCCACGAAAGCATCATTCTCATAGGCAGATAGCCATCATGTGCTCTACCATATTCAAATAACCTATGCGTATTTCATACTATAACAAATAGGAAACTGTATTTTATGTAAGTGAAAATAATATTATTCAAATTAATAACGGCTTTGAAATACACAATATAATAATATTAGAACAGCTTTATGTGTTCTTTTTTTTAATGCATTATGTTAATCAAACTGTCTAGTTAGAAATGGTATGCACCTCATAATTTTTTTTGCCTGGTTTTCAAGCAGTAAAATTAAGAGAAAAACAGAGAATACACAAATAAATATGGTAATGTTTCAATCAAATTTTTATTTTTTTAAATTTTAATTCTTTATTTTTAAATAATTTAAATTATTTTTAATCAAGTTGAATTTGAAAAGTTCTGAGTTAATTTTGTTGTGAGACTAGTTTACATAAATTCCGTAAAGTATCTGAAATATTATTATGAATTTATTAAATTGTAACAAAAGATAAGTTTCCGGGTTTATGTTATATATTCTATGAATTTCTGTGTATACTGCGCAAGGAGAAAAATGGGACAGTTCTACATCTCCCGTTCTAGTGGGCCAATTGGCAAAATTCAAATTGTGTTTTTCATGTCTTGAAGGCATGACTTGGGATATATTAGATTTATATATAGCATTGTCCTAACATAGGTATTTTGACACAAAATCGGACCTTTCCTGAAATGACATGCAATTTTTTTCCCATAATTTGAGTTGTAGAGTCAAATTATGGCTAGATATTAAATTTTATAATTTTGGTGAGAAATTGATGAAGAAAATTAAAAATTTATCTTGGCGGATTTTTTTTCAGTTTGCGCTGAGAATAATTCACTTGACGAACTTCTTAATTTAAACAACCTATTTTCCTTTCCTTTTTTCATTGTCCACAAATGGGAAAAAAGTCATCGTTCATACTTTCAAATAATTTTAACACAGTGTGCAAACCACATTTTTGTTATTATCCCTTATATGGCAAATTTTTTTTTATGAATGGTGGGCACTTGCCTATAACAGCATTGGCCACTACTAAGGCCATATGTGGTGATCATTTTATTATGGAGGCACCTAATAGGCGGCCGCCGCTACCTCCTATGAAGGGACAGACAATTTTACATCCATGCCTCTCCGGGATTCGAACCCGGGCCCTTCAGTATCGCAGTCAGGCTACCCTAACTACTATACCGTCTGGGTGGCTACGGCAAAATTGAAAACACACCAAAATGTAAATTCACGTATACCTTAGGAAGTTTTGAATAAAAAAACACTAATTTTTTGCAGGTGTGCTTAGAAATACATCTACATTAAGACAATGGGAAAAATTTTATAGGTTATAATACAAAATGTTTCATAAAATATATAAAAATTATTTAAAAATACAAATTTTAAAAATATATCATAAAAAATTGGCGAATTTTATTTGGAATGAACTTAAATTTTGAAATATGAAAGGAAGAATCAAATAAGTTTAATAAAAAAAGGGATATTAATAAATATGTACCAAATTCAATTAAAAATGGGGAGCTAAAATTTCGAGAGCTTATTTTTTAAAACTAGGCATGTGATTTTTACAAAACATTGCAGTTTGGCATAATTTGAGTCAAAGAATCAAAATATGGGAAAAAAATTGGCATGCCATTTCAGAAAAGTCCGATTTTGTGTCAAAATACCTATATTAGAACAGTGCTATATATAAATCTAATACATATCCTAAGTTACACTTTTGAGACATGAAAAATGCAAGGTGAATTTCGTCAATCAGCTCAGTAGAATTTGAGCTATAGAACTGCCCACCTTTTTTGTGTGTGTGTGCATCCCAAAGAAGATAATGAATAAAGTTATTTGCAGTATAAGATATATATGCATAATGATGTAGCTTGGAAAAACTTGCGTTTCATTGAAAAGTTATTAAACTCTTTAAGTATATTTTGAATTTTCAAATTTTGATACAGTTGCAATAAATTTTCACTTACGTAAAATCTATCTTGCAATTTTTGCTTAAGGTACTTCACGATTCTTATTTCCTTTAAACAAACACTACTTACTCTTTTCACATTCTTAAAGACTCAGTTTTTAACGTCTTCTTTTTTAACATGATTATCGCATTTTGTCCAATACGTAAATCTATGGCAATTTTATTAATACATTCTCCTTTCTCCAAGGCATCCTGTTTCATTTTCATTGCCATATTAATACCCCTTCCCCCATTTTTTCGACATTTTTCTCTTACGTAGGCAACACAACACATATAAGCTTGGGTATAAGCTGAAACACTATACCCAGAATGAACTCAAAATTTAGCTTGCTATAGGTAGCTAATGGCTAGCAGTGGAAAGAAATGTGAGAAGTGATTGACAGCAACTACCCAACTTTTTTCAGCAAATTTGTAATGGAGAGATTGGCATTTTCACAAAAACAAAACTTCTTGCCAAATTTGTGAGACAATTCGAAAAATTAGTGTTGCAAAGGGAAAGGGACAAAAACTGCAAAAAGTACAGTACCATGATAAATATTTGGACAGAGCATGATAACTTGCAGACATTCATGTACATAAATATGTACTATAATTGCACAATGCAGTAATAAAAATGCACCTGTACTGTTTACACTGTATAGGTTATGCTATAAATTATTAGAGTAGTTACACATATATGCAGGCCATAAGATTCATGTTCCTTGATACGAAAGTTTAGCTGTCTTTTAGCTTGGTTGATATATCTCAAACCACACTGACACGTCACTACGCTAAATATCTTTTGTCAGAAATATCTAAATGCTAATATCTTATATCCAAAAAGGTGAAATTAACAAGTCTTCAGTAACTAATCATAGTTGGGAATTTAATCATAATTTTGACTTTGGTTCTGCAAACATTATTCAAAAGACTTCAGTTGGTGAATTGGATTTTCTTAAAGCTTTTCACCTTCACAATGATTTAACTTGTTTAGTTAGTACAGAGTTTCTTAAACGGGACCTGCAGCAGGGTCCCGTTGAATATTTGGCGACCCCCTGCTGCAGAGTCATGGGTCCTGCAGCAGGGGGTCGCCAAATATTTTAGAAGTTTTGATATTTCTTTAATTTATTATAATAATTTTATAATGACCAAATATTTTTACACAATGTATCTGAAAATAGTTAAAGATAAGCCAGTACACACAAAGAAAAAACGAAAATGTTTCAACGCATTCTTTTTATAATAACATTCATTTTACTTGCTTTGCACATGAAGCTGTCTTTTCGTCTGTTACATATTTAAAATTTTCACATTGTTCTATGTCTTAAAATTAGAAATTAATCACCTAAAACTACAACAGTATATTAGAGTGCAAGTGAAAAAATTGACAGTTTCACTCACGTGTGTGTCCGATTTGCACAATGCTTATGGGGTCCCACGAAATTTTCGTAAATATTATGGGGTCCTGTGGTCGCGAAAGAAATATCAGTGATAAAAAGGGGTTGTGATTAAAAAGAGGTTAAGAAGCTCTGAGTTAGTACTTTAAGTCCAATCCAGTCACTTTTAAAATTCTATTAAGTTTACAATTTTGTTATACAATTTCGTTACAAATTTTAGTTTACAATTTCGTTACTAATTTTGCCAACAGAAGCTGCCACCTTCTTGTTCGCTTACTCCCGTAGGGTATAAATATGACCGTTGCACCCACTGATTCCCAGTCTTGCAGATTTCTTTGCTAATAGTGAAGAGGGACCTGTGCTTGTTTGCCCTCAAAACCGATTGAAATCTTGACTATAAATCTGCATCAAACACAGATTTGTTGTTTTGCTAATTTCGTATCATTTAACATTTTTTAACGTAGTTTGGTTACTGGTGAGAGAGTAGTGATGGAGTACAAATGCATTAAAAATTCTAAAAATATTTAAATGTTAATAGTTTCATCAAACAGTGATATTAAAAAAAATAATTAAAATTTATACCTATTAAAAATTTTTTTAATTTAACCAAACAAAACGAAAATATAATTATTGTGATTTTTATTTCAAACGGTTGCTATGGTGAAAATTTTCAAAAAAAAATTTTTTTTTATCAGAATGCTAGTTTGATGGATGGATTTAAAATATGTTAATAAGTGCGTAGTAAGTGTAAATAATTGTAAATATTTCATTTAATAAAATTGTTTCATTACTATTGGCATTGTTTTTTCTCAGTCATATATATTTTTTGGTTGATACAGAAGTCTTCTAGTTTATAAATGCTATTTCTCCCCTTTTTTTATAGACAGATTTCGTATTTCATATTAATTTCATTTTATCACCTCAGAAAACAGCGGAGTTTAAGGATTGATGCCGCATGGGTTTTATTTAAGTGCTGCATGGGTAGAAATGTGGAAGTAGCAGTGGACACGTTTTTCATTAAGTGCTCAGCTCAGTGTCGTCAGTTGGGTTTGGTAGAGAGCCCTGGTAATGGTTTTATTTGGTTTGAGCAACTCGTAATGCATGACACCTAGCTGTTCTCGCCATATACTCAACACGATTTTTTTTCCAGGAATATTCGGCTTGCCTGCCGACGTGCAAGCATGGCCAGGGTGGTCCCCATGATTCATTTTCTATGTATTATCCTAGTGCAGTTTTTAGCAAACTTATTAGTCAAGAACCAATAATCAACAATTCAAAAAGCCATATTTTTAAAACAAATCATATAGGTAGGTATATTGTTATTCACTTAGATTACTCTTATAGTGGCTTTTACTAAAAACGTCCTCTATCTGATCAGTGTATGTTTGCTGAGGTCGACCCTCATCTAACTGGCTTCGGTTCATACTTTTCACTCCATCTCTTGCAATTGAGACAATTTTATCAAGTAGAGTATAATGTTTTCGAATGCATCCAATTACAGCATTTGCTGTGTCCTCTCCTCATGTTTGACCTTTGAGTGGCAGTAATCATAAAAGTTCTCTGGAACTTGTAGATGAAATAAATTGTACAAAAAGCGAAACTTGTGCTCTATTATTCATGTCACAATACTCGTCAATTGCTATTAATAAAGCTGAAACCAATATTAAGATCTCAACTTGCTGGTTGGTAAATTCGAAGACATTTTGATTGTTTTCTCTTTCACTGTTTTAGCAGACAATGGTAACTAATTTTTTGGCCACTTTGTCCTTAAAATCTCGAAGTATCTCTTTGGATGAATTTATAAAAAACTTTTTATGTATTTGCTGTCTGTATATGGTTTCCCCTTTTTAGCAATCTCTTGACTAATCACAAAATTTGCAGTATTAGCATTATTGGAAGATTGCATCCAGTATTTAAATACAGTACTTGATTTTTCTTGACTCTTCTGAAGTTTCTCAACTGTTCTCTTCCTTGCATCACCAACAGGATATTTAGTGCTAAATAACACATATTTAGTTGTGAAGTGTCTCTCCACATTTGATATTTTGTTATTAGTAAGTTTTTCTTGACAAATAAGACAGGTCAAAAGGACATTTGAGTTTCAAATAAACGCAAAAGTCTCAGTCCATTCAACTTTAATTTCATGGTGGATTTCATCTCCCGTTTTTCTTTCTTTTTCTTCGTAGCCATGTTGTTATGAGAAGGAATGAATAGGGCCAGAAATAGGGAAAGGATCAAAGACCAGCTAACAGCAGTTAGGCAAGAAAACAATGGTATCCCAGAACACAAGGGAACAGGAAAATCTTGTTTACACCCATGAATTCATTTTCCCCTTTTAAGTGGTTTTTAAATAGGGGGAAAAAAGTGGAGACCTTTTGAATTAACCACTCCACCACAAGTCTCCCTGACTGGTTCACAAAAGTAATACACTCAGTTGACTTGTGGATGAATTACGTGCACATAGCCAGAAGTATGTGTGTGGGGGGGATTTTGGTCATAAAACGAGTGCTTCACATCGAGGCAAGGACATCTTCCAGGCAGTTTTGTTCTAATCATGCACTATTCAAGTCAGGTGTGGTAATACACTCTCTGTTAAGAAGATATTTTACACTGGCATGCCACAAGGCTCAGTTTTAGGACCAAAACTTATCTTTGCATCAATGACTTTCCAAATCCTCAAGTATGCTGATGATACAATCATGGGCACTAAATCTTTGAATCCACAGATTCCAATAAATAATTTAGAACTGCAAGTCAATACTGTCGCCAAATGGTGCAAGGTGTGAAAAATCAACTTAACGTTTCTAAATGCTGAATGTTGTTTTACCAAAGCTATAAAGCTACAATGCGAGTTGATACTGACATCAAAATAGATAACATCTTACTCTTTGTTGCAAGTTCTTATAAACACAGGTTTCGCAATAGATCATGGGCTTACTTTCAAAGAACATATTAATGATGTAGTAAATCTGCAAATTCCAGATTTATGGCTATATATAGCTTGATTGGACGTAAATCTAAATTAAATATCTGGACTAAAAGATCACTTTACCGTACTTTAATTAGGCCAGTTATTTTCTATGCGGTATCTATGTGGGCCACAGCAAGTAGGACTGAACGCCGAAAAATTTATGTTTAACAAAAAATTCTCAGGGCAATTGTAAATGCATTTTGATTTGTGGAAAATTTGATTATTCATTAAGAACTAAAATTCAAGCCATTTCATGAGCAAATTTTAATTACGGCACACAACGTTTTCAAAAGTGCAAGACATTCACCTTATTCAGCAATCAAGAAATTAAGTAGTTATGATCCAACTATTCAAAACATTGTAAAGAGGCCCAGAACAATTCACCATAACTCACATTTGTTCGAGCTATAAATATGTATATATCCTAAATGTGTATTAATTGTGTTTACCAGGCAAAAGCAAGTTATTCGACTTTTGTCTCTGACAAAGTGACAAGGACTTTGTCAGACACTTTTTTTATTCATGTTTATTTTATGGTGTGTTTATTTTAAGCTGCTGTGTAATTATTACAGGCAATGTCACAACATGAATTGTCATGGCAAATCAAATTTGACACTCAAGCCACATGACTACCCAGATCCGATTGGAAAGAAAACAAGCATTTGATTTTTAATTTTGGTGATTGTGTGTAAAATTATTCAACTTATATTAATTCAACAAATTATTCAGATAAATTATGGACTTCTCAAAACTGACAGAGCGACTAAAGGACTTTGTTCGATTAGCTTCTTATAATTATTTACTTTGTATCATCATCTTCATGCAAGTTCACCATTACGTGCAGTTTATTTATGAAAATGGAGTGCTCAAAAACTTAATAAATCGGACACATTCTAGTATCATTTAAATTGCTGATTTAGTTTAATATTCAATTGCTATCGACTTAAGAAGGTTCTAAATTTGCTTATGAAATTTCCATTGGCCTTCCTTTAGACATTCTCGCCTTTGGGTGACAGTGCAGATGCACTTAATATTTTACACCAGAGATTGGCCTTCTCGAAAAATTACTGGGTTAAAAACTCTTGCATAGTTGTATACTAGTGACAATGAAGTGATCTGTCAGGTAAGGACACAATCGGACGTGGATATCAGTGTTATTCTTGTCAGTACAATGGCCCATTTATCAATACGTCAGTAAAAACCATATTAGAATCAGTACAATGGCAATTTTAACTGGATAAACCAAATAACATAAAAATTAAATTTCGTGTCAAAATAGCTGGGTTTTTAGTTTTTAGACATTTCCAATTTGAAATTTTTTCATACTATATGCAACCGAAATGCCGGCTATGTATTTCGTTGCCTAAATTATTCTGCTAGGAAAATTTTTGTTTCAGGCACTGGAAAAAACTTCAAATTTGAAAGGTCTAGAAGCTAAAAATCCTGATATTTTGAAACTAAATTTCATTTCTATGTTTTTGGTTTCTAATTCAAGTTAAAATTACCATTGAGTGATATATTAATTCAAAGCATTTCATTAGTTAAAATTTGGCATATGGCAGCACTATTTGAGGTATAATCATCAGTACAGTCAAAATGGCAAAATCGGTGCAAAAACATTTTCTAGGAATAACATTAGTAACAGATTGTTTCAATGTTTTCAATTGTTTTCATGCTTGTGTGAAGTTTGACGACCTTTGTGTTGTATTTTCAAGATTTTCATGCTTTTATGTGTGAGTGCCCACATGCTATTTTATGAATGAGCCACACTCGAGGAGCCTAAAAGCCACATTTTGCTAGCGAGGCAGGGTTTGCCAACCACTGTCCTAGTGGATCCATTTACCATCACCCGTAACTATACGATGCAAAAAACCCTTGCATTTATGCCTGGCAGGCAGCATTTCTTTCACATGTAAAAAATCGGGGTTCAGTGTTTCTCGGCTTCATTTCATATGGAACCCAGTTTCCTTGCTTTTGAATAATTCCTGAATGATTTTAAAAGATGTGAAATTGTTTGTTGAGTCACTCCTGATATAAGTGCAAGTTCTACTTGTATTTGGCTCGAATCTTCATCCAATAATGCTTTGAGTTCTGCATCTTCGTACATTTTTGGCCTTCTGCTATGGTCTTTAGAATGGTCTTTGTCTTTAGTTTAAGCATCACAATTCTTAAACTTTTGAAACTGTTCACAACAGCTTCTCTCACCTAAGGCAGCCTAACGACATGTTTTGGCGAGCTGTCGATACATGTCAGCTGCAGATTTCTTCAAATGAAAGTAGTAAATCAAAAGTTTTCACAAATGATGCTTATTCAGCTCAAAACTCGACGTTTTTGCATGAAAAATATACAATGCGGATACAAATTCGTTATTATTTCAAGGTTATTTTGTTAGCAAATGTCCAACCTTATGATACACCAGGCAATTTTAAGCGTAACTTACTGTTGGCACTATTTTTTGTCAAATGGCAGACACTTATTTGTACACTGGATACAATTTTATGTAATGAATTATGAAAGTGTTGTAGAGTCATTAGGTTTTTTTGAAGCAGGAGACATGATAAATGAGCAGTGCCCTTGCCGGGACTCGAAGTGCACTTCTCAAATACGTGCCGAGTGTACTAACCGTTACACCACGAAGGCATGCGGAAAAGAGAGAGAAAATGCCTTATAGTTTGGGCTGCCAAATAATGAAATCTAGTATTGAATGGTATTCTCAAAAGTATCAGCCTTCATATTGATATTTCATGTATTATCCTATCAACCAAGAAATATGGCTACCATCTAACCATGAATGTTAGCGGAAATCTTGCGAAAGCTGAGCCATTATTTCTATGAGATTCTGCACTGCATTTCTATCTACAACTCTTGAAGTAAAACATTCATCAACTTCACACAATCTGCCAAGTAGCCTCTACTTTCAGGAATATTCAACCTGCTTTGTTTTGAGGTTTGATAAAAAGGCTGTGATAAGTTTCTACTATTTTGTTGGGTCCACTGATTGTGCCAGAAGCTGTGTTTTAAATGATTTGAGTCCCACTGGTCATTGAGCTAGTGATGTTCGCACAGGTGTTTCTTCCAGTCTGTTACTGTCTCGTCATCTGTGACTGTTCATTCTTTTCCTTATTCAACAGATGCTAATTCTCTCAACCAACTGTAAATTAACTGGAGTGCATCACAAATGTGATTCTACAGCTCTCTTTCTCATTTCTGCAAAAATGCAAAAAAAATGCAGTAGTAAGTTATTTTTTTATCTTTGATTATAAAAATGAAAGGTGGCTCATTGAGAATCAACTGGAGTTTCGTGAAATGAAAGCACAGATGTTGAGTGTGTTGTGACACCATTCTTATCCATAACGGGTGTTAAATCTCAGTGCTGGGAGACAGTTTCAAGGTCAGCGAAATAGTGTACAAGCGCTTCATTATCTTATTAATTTATCAAGGGCAGTGTATGCTTTTATCATTCATGGTATAAAATTATAGTTGAAATTTCTAAAAAAACTTTCTTTAGTCTCTTTACCAACTAAATCATATGATAAATTGCTTTTCAGTTTTGTTTAGTTTTAAATAAAACCTTATTTTTAAAAAACTTATTTTTTTTAAAAAATTTCTTTGGTCTATCCCAATATTTAAAATAACAGGAATTATAATTATGGAGTTAATTAGAATTGTTGTTTCACATTTATTGTTTACAGATATGCTGTATAAAAAAAGGGAGGGTTATGAGTTCACAAATATTGCACTATAATTCATTTGCCAGCTCATTTGTATTTATACATTTGCCAGCTCATTTGTATTTATACATTTGAATATAAAAGAGCATTAATGCCCAGGCTTTATAGTAGTAGCTGAGATTTATTTTGAATAAACATTCTATTGAATTGTCAGAATAAAGCAATGTTTCATATTTAATCTTTCTTACTACTTCCAAATCATTTGCAAATTTGAACAAATTTTGCCATTTTCCCAATTGTTCTTTTCTTCCAGTTGTATAGTTTATTAATTTAGTTAAACTAGTATTATTATTGCTGTGGTGGCTTATCTTATATGTCTGACTTAATCAGAGCAGATCTACAAATTTTATATTGGCAAGGAGTCCAAGTCTGCGTCTGCCATTGGCTTGGCCTTGAGTATTATTAAGGTGACTTTGCCCAACTCCATCCCTTTTTGATAGACAGCATCCCGAAGATGGGTCAGAAGGTCTCCCACCTCTCTTCCCCTAACTGTAAACCACTTGAAAGGACTTGGCTGACTGTATTTTGAGTGTCCTCCTGCAGCACGGATACTATATTCGGTAGAACCGTAATTATCCGAGTTTTATCTGTGGACCGGTGCGATCTCGGATAAGACAGAATGAGGTTTTGAGGTTTAGTTGACTATGACAAAGCATATTAGGGCTATCTTCCTAAGGGTAAGGATGCCTTCATGGAGGACTTTCTAAGGAAAACTGGCTCATATACACATTATACATGGGGAAAACCGCAATAATTCCCATGAAACCAGTCCCTTTGTTTGGTATTGAAAGGGAACTACCAATGTTAGCAATTTTACAGCTCGTCCACTGTAATAAGTATAATTAATATTATAATATTAAGTAATACTTTATAATGATAATTAATATTATAATAATAAGCAATACTATCATAAGTACTATTCTAATCAATCACATCGGTAGTAGCTTAAAATTTGGAATCGTATATGATTTTTAGAACAAATCTTTTAAGTTCTATCCATCGGTAATTAAATGTAATAATACTACATGTTTTTCAGAAAACTACTAATTTCCCAAGAATATTATGTGTTAAATGTGTATGTTCAGAGAGTGTTGCATAAAATATGCTGTTTTATGCAGAATTTTCTTTTCCTAATGATATTAGAATGTTAATAATACATAAAAGTAATGACTTCAGATGTGTTTTGTTTAGAAAAATGTGTATGTGTTGCAACATACAGTGCCAAAAACATTGTATGTTGCAACAACATACTGGTGTACAACTGAATTTCCAATTGGATTTATCTGTATGTAAATAATTTTGTTTTATTACTGGTCCTTCAGTTGTAAGGAGGGGGAACATTTTCGTGTTTCTTTAACAAGTCCTTAATGAAATAATGTCATTTCGACTGGTAAGTATGACTGCTATATGTCTTAATTTATACTAGATGCGGTTTGATATGTTTTATGATTGTATCGGGTTGTTGCACATGCTGGCTAAGAATTTAGTATTTAATTTTGAAGTATTTAAATATTCCATGCCCTAAAATACTAGTATCAATACTAATAAGTCTAAATTTATGTAGTAATGAATGGTTTTCCTATCACATTTTCCTTGCATCGTAACTCGTAGAGAAGTAATGTTACTCGTAGGGGAGTAATGTTGGCACTTAAATATTAACTTGGAAAAATGCCACTATATGGCTGCAATAGCTAATATACTGGATTTGAATGTTGCATTTCAGTGGCCGGGTGATAGGTTGGGAATTGATGAAAATTAAATTAAGAAAGAAATGTGGAATAATTGTTTCCTCACTCCTAATAACTGTAATAGTGTATATTCATTTTTATAAAACCAAATGTGTTAGTTTTCAGATTTCTTTTGTTTGTGAGTCTTCTAAACTTTGATATGTAACTGTAACATTGACCAGAAAAGATATAACCATGTGGTTGCTGCTGTTGGTTAACGTGGATAAGACTATGTAGTGGGTTTTTTCTTTTCTTTTCTTTTTTTTAAATGCTGGATAAGTTCTTGTGTTTTTTTCCCTCAACTATGAATAAAAATTCGCAATCAGTTCGATTTGCAGCGAGTCGAACTAATAGGCTAATGAAAGTTTCATAAAGATATGAATGCATTTATCTTAACATAATCTTGCCATGCAGTTTTCTTTGTAGGATGTTTTAAAGTGATTCTTTATAGAAGTTCTGTTTGTGAACTTTGTAGTAAGTAAATAACTGTTGCTCAATGTGTGCATGTTTGAGTATAGACAAGATTGTGAGCAAGCTAAAGTATCATTTCAGTTTAAATTATTACTAATAAATGACTATAAAAAAGCCGTAAAAGTAAAATATTTATGCCTACTTAAATTTTTTCCTTTGCACAAATTGTATTTTCAGATTATATGTGATATATAATTTTTCTCTATCACAATTATTTTTTGCAGTTTGCTCAACAAGTTATAAACTTGCGCAATGCTCTTGATGAAAAGGAGAAAGAGATAGCATCAAAAAATGCACAGTAAGTTGATTAAATTTAGCTTCTAAGTTTTTAACTGGCTATTGTGGAACTAACTGCCAGTGAAAACAAAAGTGACTCAATGCTGAAGCTGCTCATCCAATGTTATTTTCGTTCACCCCCTTAGTTGTAAGTTGACTTAATTTGAAAAGAGAAACTTCTACTCTGACTCATTGCACTTCACTATAGACAGCCGATAATGTTTGTACTTGAGATACTTTTTCCTTTTTTCATAGGTAATATATATATACATATTTACATTTTAATTGTTTCTTAATTCGCAGCATGAATTACCCATTAATGATGTAAGAGACTTCCGTTGTTTTATTTATCTGCTTATCACAAGTGGTTTGTGTTAGGTGGTAAGTAGATAAACTGGGCAATATATGAGACTGAATGCATGTTTACTTATTTCAAATGCTGGAAAGAAACTGTGCCATAAATTACCGCTGGATAATCAGAAAAGAATAGCTAAGTGCATCTTGAAAAAGCAAATAATAATAATATAGCTATGTATTGCGCATTTGAAAAACAGAAGCAAACATGGCTGCTAGCTGTGAAAATAAATACTTAGGAGTCAAATTAAACATATTAGCTATAGAAATACAAACTAGAAATGGTACTGAAAAGGGAAAATTAATGGAATTTAATCTCAAGTGATGGACCAAAAGAAATCAATGCTGAGTGGACAAAACGGGATGAACAAGCACAAGCTGCCATAAGTCTACTCATAGAAGATAACCAAACTGTATTCTTGAGAAATAAAACAGTAGCTAAAAAAGTATGGAAAGAATTAAAGAAAATTCATGAAAGGAAAAATCTTTCCAGCAAACATTACCTTATCAGATAGCTGTATCTGCATCAACAAAATTCTCAAGATCATAGACAAACTGCAAGGAATTAATGAAGCTATAAAGAACAGTCATGTTGTTGCACTCTTACTAAGCGGTGTATGGAAAAGTTATGAAAATCTTATTACAGCTTTAGAAGCATGCTTATATAAAGAACTGACAGATTATGTAAAAACAAAACTGATCGATGAATGCTCGAGAAAAGAAGTCATGCAAACAGCTGCTTTCAAAATAAATTTTACTACAAAATTCAAACATTTCAATTGATGAAGATTCAAATAATTGGACATTTAGATAAAGAATGCAGATTCTTAAATAACTGCTTGAGGAAAAGACAGAAATGAAAGCAATCCATTTGAAGAATGAAAAACAAATGAATAAAGGAAATTGGGGAATTAAACGAAAGTTGTTGTGAATGAAGTTACACTCGAAGATGAAAATAAAAATAAAAAATTTGAGAAGACAGAATTATACATTCAAAGTTACCAAAGAAAGAAAATTTCCAAATTCAGATTGGTCAGTTGGTTCAGGAGCAACATACATGACAGATAGGACTTTGTCACGAAATTAGACAGAAGCAAAATCCAGCAAATAACATTTGCTGATGGTGATCAAACGAAGTCCGAAGGGCTCGGATAATTATAATTATAAAGACGTCAAAATAACAAAATAGAAATAAAACTTATTTACGTTCTATACATTCCTGACGTTGAAGGTGGATAAATATCCATACGAGAAATCACAGACAAGGGATTTACAGTTGAATTTGAAGAAGGTACTTGCAAAATAAAGAAGGAAAATAATGCCATAGGAATTGCTAAAGCAGAAAGAAATTTATGTAAGATAATTGAAACACAAAAGAAAAAAGCCAGAATTGTAGTTGCAAAAAGAAGTGAAAACAACATAGGTCTTTGGCATAGAAAACTAAGACACCGACATTGTGAAGCAGTCAAGAAGCCAAAGAATGATGACCTTGCAACCAGAAAAAGAATGGACCATGAAATTGAAAATGATAAAAGAATGCAGATTTTACATCAAAAGCAAAATGTCTGAATTGCCATATCTCAAGCTAAACAACTATAGAGTAAAATCATGTTTGGACTTGATACATTTGGAAATATGTGGACCTATTGGCACAACATCACTAGGAGGAAAGAAATACTACTTAACTTTAATTGACACTTATTCAAGATGCATAGAGGTCTACTTGCTAGCTAAAAAAAATTAACTTATCTCCAAGTTAAAGCAGTTTGTAAACATGACAAAGAACAAATTTGGAAAGAAGCCAGAAGTTTTAAGAATAGACAATGGAGTAAAACACACAAACAAAGAAATTGAAGAATATTTAAAGGAAGAGGGAATCAAACATCAAACTTCTGTAGCATATTCACCACAACAGAATGGTCAAGCAGAAGGGAAAAATCGGTACCTAATGAAAATGGTAAGATGCTTACTACTCGATTTCAAACTCAAAAGAGAAATCTAAGGCTGAAGCCATAATGACAGTCACCTATCTACAAAACGGACTACCATCAAGATTAGTTGAAAAAAGATGAGCCATGGGAAAATAAAAAGCCGAACTTAAGCAATATCACAGTTTTTGGCAGCACAGTTTATTATTGCCTAGTTCCAATGTAGAAAACAAGTAAACTGGAAGAAAGAGCAAAAAAAAAAAAAAAGGAATTCTTGTTGGATACAGCGATTCTGCTAAAGGAATTTATATGTCACATACGAACAGCATTGTCATCACAAGTAGTGAAATATTCAATAAAAATAAAAAAGAAGAAATACTTCATCAAGTAAATCATCAGATTGAGGAAATACAGTGGCCGTTTAAGGAAAATAAGTTGAGAGAGTGGATCTGAATCTTCGGAATCAAGCTTGTTCCTTTTTGAGAATGCCTCGTCTCCAAAAACCAATTTAATCTACTAATAATGATTTTTTTTCAAAGGCCATACAGAAATTACTTGTCAGCGAGATTGCTCTATAGCTGCGGACATCCCTTGGGTCTTTATATTTTTTGTAAATCGGGATAATTGTAGATTTACGCCAGAGGGAGGGAAGACAGCGTGAAGTCTAAATTTTGTTGAAGAACAAAAAATCGATTGAAAAGCTCCAGGGCCCCAGTGCATGAGGAATTTCGAAAATACGTTGTCCTCACCTGGGGACTTGGCATATTTTGAGGCTTTTAAGCAAACTCTTCAATTCAGATGAGCTAATGGGAGCATTGAAAATGGACACACCAATATCTGTTGAGGACCCTAACTTTGCTCTATTTTTTAATTTTTGAATAATTTCCCCAGATTGTTGTCTGGCAATTGGTTCTTTTCTCTGTGAGTCAGCAAAAACACTCTACTAAAAAGTTAGCTACTTCTTTATCAGAGGCCAAAGTTCTGTTCTTAAAATGAAAAGGCTGTGACCATTCCTAATCTTCGCTAAAAAGCTCTTTTTCTGTCCCTTTGGAAATCAAGATTTGAAATGAATTTTCCAAAATTTTAATGTTTTTCATGTAGTAGAGTTTTTGAAAACTGCAATCTGGTGTCTCCAGGCCTTAACGTCTTGTGAGCGTCTGCTCAGTTCTGCATGACATCTGAATTTACCTTGCTTTATCGTTATATCCATTAAATTAGTTGATCAGAAACATTTGTATCTTCCGACTCTGCCTCTTGAAATTGTTTTCTTCGCACACCAGATGATTTTTTGTCGAATGATCTCGTATAGTCTTTCAATGTTTTGGCTGAAGTCTAAAGAACTGGGATCTAATTCTCTTTCTACAAGAGATTCAAAGTCTTTCTACCTGGCACTTTGAAAGTTCTAGGAAGTTCTAGGAACTGTTGTACTATTTCAGGAAGTTTGAAAGACAAATTCCCTGCCAACTTCATGATATCCCGAGCCTGGATCAAGAATTCATCACTCACAAATGGCCTCAGCTCAGCAATAAATCTGGGTTGCTTTTAGTACCATTGTAATGTAAGTCTGTATGTACACTGCGCAAAAAAGGGAGCACAGTTCTATATCTCCCATTCTACTGGGCTGATTGACGAAATTCAAATTGCGTTTTTCATGTCTCGAAAGCGCGACTTAGGATATATATAAGATTTATATATAGCATTGTTCTAACATAGATATTTTGACACAAAATGGGACTTTTTCTGAGATGACGTGCCAATTTTTTCCCATATTTTGATTCTACAACTTTAATTATGCCCAAGTACTAAATTTTGTAAAATTTGGTGCAAAATTTAATGAGAAATTCAAAAATTTATCTTGGCAGATTTTTTTCAGTTTGCGCCAAGAATAATTCACTTAGTGAACTTTTTAATATATGGCAACCTATTTTCCTTTCTCTTTTTGCATTGTGCACGAGGGAAAAAAGTCATATCGTTCCTACTTTCAAATAATTTTAAAACCACATTTGATGTTTTATTGCTTTCAACAAATATGCCAAATTCAAAACGTTTGAATATATAAATTCACATATATCTTCCAAAATTTTGAATAAAAAACTTATTTTTTTGCAGGTATGCTTAGAAATACAACTTTGAGAGATGATGGTAAAAATTTTATGCATTATAATTCAAATTTTTTTTTGAAAATTTATAAAAATTATTTTAAAATACAAATTTTAAAAATAAATCATAAAAAATTGGTGAATTTTATTTGGAATGAACCTATATTTCGAAATATGAGATGAAGAATCAAAGTTTAATAGTAAAAGAGATATTAATAAATGTATACCAAATTCAGTGAACATAGAGAAGATAAAATTTTGAGAGCGATTTTTACAAAACTAGGCTGTTTGGCATAATTTGAGTCGTAGAATTGAAATATGGAAAAAAAATTGGTATGTCATTTCAGAAAAAGTGATTTTGTGTCAAAATACCTATATTAGAACAATGCTATATATAAATCTAATACATATCATAAGTTACGCTTTCAAGATGTGAAAAATGCTATTTGAATTTCGTCAATCGGCCCAGTAGAACGGGAGATATAGCGCTGTCCCATTTTTTCATTATAATTGAGTTCAGAAGGCTTTGTATTTAACAGGTCCTCCACTTCCTCGCTGGCATGATTTAAATCACCATAACCCCATCTTGGTGAATGGGATTATATTTATTGGTTAATGTCACCAATAAATAAGATATTCCTTGTAGCACCAAGAAATGAAAAATCTGGGGTACTTCCAGGAGAAGAACAGATGGAGTTTACTTAAATCTGATAGACATTTTATGTCTCTCAGATTTCCAAACATGTAAAAGGGCTACTTTGCTGCTGTTGTTGTCGGAGCCCATTTGCCTCACAGTTTAAAATTCTGTAGTAAGGTGTGACTGTAGTGAATTTTAAATTCTGTAGTAAGGTGTGGCACCAATTAGAATGCCACTGGCCACTTGTCTAAAACTAGGGATTATTTACATTGCAAATCCTTTTAAAAAAATAAAATTTAGTATTATTGTCGGATAGATTTGCGTTGTTTGTAAATCATTTTGCCCAGAGTGCACCATGAGGAGGTAGATCTACGCTGCACTCCAAAAATTAAACTTTAAAATGAGTAAAAACAGAATTGCCAGTATTTTAGACCCGCTTACAAGGATCAGTTTCTTTGCATTAAGGGATCACACAAGGGAAATACTTGTGAATTATAGCATATATGGATGCAATTTGCTAATATCTCATGGTGGAAGAAGTGATATTTTAAAACATCTGAAATAAAAAATGTCATGGCTCAAATGTTAAAAATTTAGATGAAAATCAAGAAGTCTGCAACGTTTTTGAGAAATCTGCTGATTTTGAAGTAGATACTACTCAGACCAGGTGTTTTTCACTCAGCTTTTGACTGAATGGATCATTGCCTTGAATGCTGTAGATCATGTTCATCCTCTGTGTAGGAAACTATTTCTTGACAAAAATTTCTGCTATTGTTTAACAGTTGGCAAGTGTTCACCAAGAAGATCTGATAAATATTTTTGAAAAAAAAAAACCTTCCTTCTACCTGTTCATTGATAAGAAACAAAATAAGCTGTTACAAGTTGTATTCAATTGATGCATAAAATAAAATGTGCTGTTACATGTGTTCCTAATTTAATTGGTGTTTCTGCTGGTCAGAAAATTTCTTTTAGGGTTATAAATGAATTGAGCAAATCAAATTCATGTATCATATCTGTGCAGGTAATGTGCATTTTAGGTGTTATCACTGAAAAACTGTGACAATTGTTCTGAAAAAGGGAAAAAAAAAACTTTAAAAAGAATTTATCATTGTGGATTGATTGCCTATGCCTATATTACTTAATAAATTAAAAAATGTTTAAATCAGTAAACATAGATAAAATTTCTTTGGATGTATTAAAGCTGCTGAGCTTAAAAGCCTCCCACAGCTTTGTGAGGTAGAAATAAAAATACTAAAGCATCTGTGCACAAGGTGTCTTTCCTGTACTAAAGCACTGTAAAGACTAGTGGAGCAGTGAAATTATCTTTTAAGTTTTTTTTCATTAAGAAGTTAAATGATGAGTTTAAAGCTGTTTATAAGGACGGTACTTATCATGATGAACCTGCTTTTAACAGAGAAGAACTCTTGAAATGAAGATATGTATACATATGTGTGCGTGTGTGTGTGTATATATATATATTATCCCATAGACGAAGGGATCGTACAAATGAACAAGCAAGTACTCAAGTCTAAACTCAAAGACTTTTTTTCATTCAAACTGAATGATATACTACAGCTGATTAGCATGCTGGAGCATTCCAGACTCGGAATGTTTTGAAACATAAAGGTTACATATAAAGGAACATAAAAGGTTCTGGAACATAAAGGTTAATATAAAGGAAATTTGCATAAAAATCTATTATGAGGCATCTTGCTTTTGATAAGTTTCGAACCCGGGACCTTCGTCTCTTGAGTCCTGCGTCTTATCTACTAAGCTATGAGGAGCTCAGTCGAAAGGAGCAATTTTTGCTACATTTGCCCCTTCTTAGGAAGAAGCAGCGTCCAGCTGCGATCTTGTCTCCTTAACAGGTCTCCTCGAAATATTGGGCTTTCTTTCATCGTCTAGTTATACTTTTGGATCAAGATAGGGCTTCAATCTCAATACGTGAATGATGTGAATTTGAATTCTTCAATCTCAATATGTGAATGATGTAAATTTGAATTCTTCAATCTCAATACGTGAATGATGTAAATTTGAATTCCTTCACTTCCTGTTTTGTTCTATACTTTCTACTTCGCACGTCAGAGAGCTGTAGTGCTATTCGATACGGTCCAAAGTAACGTTTTAGGAGCTTCTTGGATAATCCAACCTTTCGTACTGGAGTGAAGACCCAGACTAAGTCTCCAATGTTGTAGCTGACAGGTCGATGCCTTTCGTCATATTGGCGCTTGTCTGTGATTTGTGCTTTAAGAATATTGAGTTTTGCAAGCTGTCTAGCTTCTTCAGCTCTACTGATCAGGTGTTGCGCATAACTATCGTCAGAATCTTCAATACTGTATGGAAAAATTATGTCGAAAAGAGTCTGGATATCTCTACCATAAATGAGAAAAAATGGGCTGAATCCCATTGTGTCTTGTTTCGCTGAATTATAGGCATAGCTGACAAATGGTAGAACAGTATCCCAATTTTTCTGTCCAAAGTCTACGTACAAGGGCAGCATGTCTGCCAGTGTCTTATTGAATCTTTCAGTTAAGCCATTGATCTGAGGGTGGTATGCAGTTGTCAGAAGATGAGACGTCTTGCATAGTTGAATGACTTCTTTAACAACGGTAGATAAGAAGTTGCGTCCTCGGTCACTTATCTCTTTGGGGGCACCATGCTTCAGTACAGTTTCTTCAACTATAAACTTTTCAATTTCGGGACCCTCAGCTGTTGGTATTGCCTTTGTGACTGTAAATCTGGTAAGGTAATCTGTGCAAACTATAATAATCCACTGGTTCCCATTTTGAGTAATAGGAAAGTGTCCAAGTAGATCTGTCCCAATTTTGGTAAACGGTGAGTTGGGGTTTTGACAGCGATTTCCGTCTTTGGCATTCTCGGCAGTGTGATACATACTGCCGTGTGCTCCCATATAGCCCTGGCCAATAGTACTTCCTGCTTATTCGGTCGTACATTTTGACAAATCCGAGATGCCCAGCGGTTGGAGCATCATGAAGACTTCTTAGAACCTCACTACGAAGTTGCTTTGGTACTACCAGGAGCCATTGCTGTCTCATAGGATCATAGCTTCTTTTGTACACTATACCATTTCTCATTTGATAATTTTGATATGTGTCACCTCTCTTGAGAATCGTAATAATGGATTTTAATTGTTTGTCCTTCTGCTGCTCTTTTCTGTAATCTACGATGGCTGCTGCAAAAAGGGATGTCTTCATTGTTTTAAATTATTGGTTCTATAAGGGGTTTCCTTGATTGTGAGTCTGCGTTGATGTGTTTGCGACCTCTCTTGTAGACAATGTTTATGTCGTATTTCTGCAACCTGAGAGCCCACCATGCAAGTCTTCTGGGTGGATCTTTAACATTGGCCAGCCAGCATAAGGAATGGTGATCCGTGACTACCATGAAGGGTTTTCCGTACAGATATGGCCTGAATTTACTGATTGCCCAGATGACGGCAAGGCATTCTTTTTCAGTCGTGGAATAGTTTCTTTCAGCTGCAATAAGGGACCTGGATGCATAGGTTGTTGGCCTTTCTTTGCCATCCTGAATCTGAACCAGTACTGTACCGATGCCATAGCCACTAGCGTCAGAATGTATCCTCGTTTCTGTGTCTGGAATAAAATGTCCCAAAACAGTGCCACTGGTCAGCAACCTTTTGAGCTTTGCGAAAGATTCAATCTGTAACTCGTTCCAAGAACATTTTGCATCTTTCTTCAACAAGTCATGCAGGGGTTTTGTGATATCCGCGAAATTTTTAATGAATCGTCGGTAGTAGGAGCACAAGCCCAGAAAAGCCGTAACTCCTCAGATATGACTAAATAATTGGCTCCCAAATCAACAAGAGCTTTTACACACTGTCCGTTCACGGTGATAAAAGTGGTATTCTTTTTCAACTTGGCTTTGGTGTACATCGGAGGATTTTCTTCATCTGCGGCCTCACCTCCTGTACAGGTCGCTTGAGCTAGTTTTCCTCATTGGTTCGGCATGGGGAGCGGCGTGCTGGCGACTGCGATTGTCAGCGGTTGAGAGAGCCTCGCAGATAAGGTGAACTGCTCCTTATTCGGGAAGAAGTAGGTTGTGCATATTTGTTGTTGAAGCTGTATGTAGAATTAGTATCCCTGCCCCGTCGAGGGTTGAATGTCTTTGTGGTTCTTGCATTTTCAAATATCTGGCGTCTTTGCCTACAGTACCTCAGAATGTGTCCTGGGCGTCTGCAATGAAAACACAGAGGCACATTATCATCAGTCCTCCACAGATCTGTCGTACGTTGTGGAGTAGTTTCATGTCTTGGCTGCAGCCTAACTGGAAGTAAACATTGGATAGTGTTTTTGCTTCTCCCTCCTCCTGTGAGTGGTGCCAGTGCCTCCTCCTTAACCTCTTCCCGGACCACAGATGCTGTGTCATTCGATGCTACAGGTTCTATTTCCGTGTAGCCCTGAACTTGTGGCAGGAATTTCTGAAGCTCTTGCCTGACAATGGCACGCACTAGAGACTTCAATTCACCGGCATCCGCATCGGCCGACACTGTGGAGACATTAGGTAGCCTCTGAAATCATGGTCGGGCGATGCGTCTTCGTCGAAGGCTTTCTATGTGATGGCAGCGTTTCACGAAGGCATCGATGCTGTCATAGTCATGGGAGGACAGGACCTGGTACGAGTCCTCAGCAATACCTTTCATGAGATGGGCCACTTTCTCGTCTTCAGACATGGATGGGTTTGCTTTTCGGCAGAGAGAAAGAACATCTGGAATGTAAGCTTCTCACGTCTCATCAATTTGCTGCACACGTGTGAGTAGTAATCACTTAACTTGGCACTTCACGTCAGCTGTACGGGAAAATGTGTTCTTAAGAGCATTCCTGAAAAAGTCCAACTAGTAAATGTGTCTTCATTATTATCGAACCACTGTCGAGCGGTTCCGGCAAGGTAAAAAATGACGTTCGCCAAGCACATTTGGTCATCCCAGTGGTTATAGTTGGCGATTCGATCAAAGTCCTTGAGCCATCTATTAGTATCTTTTTGGCCGTCCCCGGTGCCACGGGCCCTGGTACACGGGCTTCTGGGTAGTTGGTACATCAGGATCGGTATTGATGCAATGTTACTCGAAGCAGAACTAGCTCCTGCTGGAGGATGCTGCTCAGTTGCCTTCTCATCAACCATCTTTCTCGAGCTTATACACGAATCCTGTAAGAGCCCAAACTCAAGAGGAAGTTCTCGAATCCGAAGGCTTTGCCGTAGTAACTGAGTGGTACCTGGCGCCTCCACCAAACTGTCGCGTAGATGAAGGGATCGTACAAATGAACAGGCAAGTACTCAGGTCTAAACTCAAGACTTATTCATTCAAACTGAATGAAGAACTACTTATATACTACAGCTGATTAGCATGCTGGAACATTCCAGACTCGGAATGTTCTGGAACGTAAAGAAAACAGGTTAATAAGAAGGAAATTTACATAAAAATCAATTATGAGGCATCTTGCCTGTGATAGGTTTCGAACCCGGGACCTTTGTCTCTCGAGTCCTGCATCTTATCCACTAAGCTATGAGGAGCTCAGTTGAAAGGAGCAATTTTCGCTACAATATATATATATATATATGTGTGTGTGTGTCTTTTCCCAAAAGAGGAAATTTTTTATTTTCTTTCATCTGAACCTTATATATGTGTGTGTGTGTCTTTTCCCAAAAGAGGAAATTTTTTATTTTCTTTCATCTGAACCTTTTCCAGTTTTTTATTTTTACTTGTTTCTAATTTTGAAGAACAAGAAATGCAAGTACAGTTCACATCATTAAAGAAGAAAATGCTTAAGATATTACTATAAGGACTTATTAAATTTGTGAAACTTTCAGTTATATGTCTAAAGATTTGGCAGAAACTCCTTACCATCAGTTGGAAAATCAGAAAGAAAACTTTATTCATTGGAAATTGTACTTTGGGAACTGCTAAAGAAGTTAAAACATTATGAGGAAAAGAATTTTTTACGTGTGATCGATAATAGTTTGGAACTGCATTGTAATTACATCTTCCAAGAATTTTTCACAGACGAGGAAAATGTAGCTTCACATGGAAACTGCTGATTTAAAAGAAAGTGATTATTCTTTTAATAGTATTTGATAGTTTGTGGATAAACTTTCATTTCTACCCATGAATGGTGGTGAAAGGTAGAGAAAATGATAATAAAGCATAGAATGAATTGCAAAAACAGTTTTCTGCACTCCATTGGGAAGAATTTGAGTTGTTAGAGCTTGAAACTGTTGATATGGTTGTATTAGTTGGTTTCATAAGAAAGAAGTACACAGTAGATGGAACTTCTAAGTATGACAGGATTGTTCAAGTGCTGAAAGGCATCCCTTACTGCAATTGAATTTTTAGCATTGTCAATGACTCACTCCTGCTTGTCTGTGACAACATAAATTGTGTAGAATATCTTGGTTGCCAAGAAAAGATATAAATCTTGTAGACTGAATTTTCTGATTCCTTTTTAACAAAACCGAAACAGCAGAAATGAATATGTTAAAATAAATTTGGTTTCATCTGAATATGTTAAAGTAAATTCTTAGATGGGGTTTTCTTTCTCTAAGTTTCTGATATATGTAAATTTTCTTTCCGTAAAATTTCACATTTCATGCTCCAGTTTTTTCAGAAATATAATTTTCACTCTCGCAAGGTTAGCAGCTAAGCAAAAAATTAATATGGGAGCTTTTGCCCATTTAGATTTACATAATGTTACAAATGAATCCATGCAAACAGAAAATTTAAAGTATACAAATTGAACTATTTTGTGGTTTTACTGCTGTTTCATTAGTTTTGCAGAATTTAAAATTCTGCCACATTTCATGAAGAAGTTTAGGTATTGATCAAATGCTCCATATTTATTATTTTTTGATTATGTATAGAGTATTAGCTGCCAATTATTTTACTTTGTATTTCTAGATAAGTAGACCTATACACATTTTTTCGAAAAATTAAGAGTTGAAGGTTGGGGGAGTTTCCTTGTGAGTTACTATAAATTGTACTTGGCTTCTTTATTTACTTATTTGTATTGATATTGCTATACAAGTAAATAATATGGAAAGTAATATATGTTAATATATAGTGATTTAATATTCCAGGATTTTGGAGTTGGAAACTTCTCTGAATGCTACAGAACAGCTGTTGAAAAAAGTGCAACAAAAGTTGTCAGAAACTGATCATAATTTACAGGTTAGTGAATTATGTGAATGTATGTTTTTTAACTAGTTCTATGAAACTCAGTAACCAAATTCTCTTTAAATAATGGAATTCTATTATTATAAGGGTGTTAAATGAGATACACAAATAAATCAATGAAATCAGAAATGGTAAGCAATAAAATTTTTAAACAGCAACATTTCTTATAAATTAGATATATATAAAAGTAAGGACCCAATGTATGAAAAAAATAATAGATCTCATGTTTAGAATATAATTTTGTTTTATCCTTTTTTGAGAATGAGGGATAATATAAATTGTTTCTCCATTAAAGGAAAAAAAATTCTGACATGAAAAATATATTTTTTACCATGAGAAAGATGGAGAAAGTGACTTGGACTTATCCCATTTTATTGAATAATTGCTCTTCTCCCGTCATACCTTATTGTGATACTGTTGGCTTGTTCACATTTAAAACACATAAGATTATTGTAATTTTAGATTTTAATACTTGTTCTAGGTGTTGGAGATAATTAGGTCTGTATTGCATCTGGGAAAGAATTGGAACAATTCATTGATACAAGTCAGATTCGTTTGATATATGATAAAATATACTCAACCTACTTACACTACAATGGGTCTGCTAATACAGATTTAGTATTGGTTTTGTTTAGTGCAAGATTATAAGATATTTCTCCTGCTTTCTTCGCATGCCTTCGTGATGTAGTGGTCAGCACGCTTGACGCGTATTCGAGAGGTCCGTGCTTCGAGTCCCGGCGAGGGTATTGCTAATTTTTCAAATCTCCTGCTGCCAAATAACCTAATGACTCTACAAGATTTACACATAAAAATCTCGAAAGATCCAGGTTTTTGTCCCCCTATGTTATTAAGCGTAAGAAATGCAAGAACACTTGGAAGGAGTACTATCAAATTCTTCAGATGTGAAATTTCAAAGAAGTGAGATGGAAATATTTTTATACTTTTCCTAAGAGTAATTGAAGAAATTTGAGATTAGTGTTATATCTATCTCAGTAGTGTATAAAAGTTAAGATAATATTGGATGTTGCTAAACAGTGTATTCAATCTTGTAAAGCCAAATGGGTACATACCTTTATAGAATGAACATTTAAAAGCCCCTAAATTGAAAATGAGTCTATGCAAGAATGGATTTTGCAAACTGAGAAAGACTAAGCTTTTAAAAGCTGAGAGAAAGCATATTAAGAAAGAAATGAAAAATGCAATAATGTAGATTTTGATCCCCTTTTCTTTGAGACTATATGCTTAGTGAGACAGAAGATAAGGGAGAGTCCTGACTAAAATTATTCAGATATAGTTCCTAAAACATCTTGGACTTAATGCAACTCAGGCTTTTCTGAATTTCTTTAACAAAATATAATCATCTAAAATTATTACAGAATGGAACCAACTTAAATAACTTATACTGAATGTAATGTTTAATAAAGCAGACAAATAAATATTGAGTCGTTTTTTTTTGTTGTAAATTTTGATTTTCTTAATGTTTTTATTATTTTATATTTTTAATAATTTCTACATGTCCTCTATTGGAATTGCTAGTCTTGATGAGTCTGGATTTCAGACTTTGTACTGTACTTAAATTGTATTTAATAAATATAAATAATGAAGCATTTGCACAGGTTTTGCTGTGCTGTAATGATGCCTTCATTTTAACCCTGTAGTTGCCATCTTTAGCCTTCTGTTACAATTATGAGTCTACAAATCTGTTGTCAACCCTCCCTGAAATTGTTTAATACATTTTTTTTTCACTGAGAACATTTTGCTAATTGTAGTGCACCACAGAATTTAATTAGGAAAAAAAAATGGAACACCATTCAGGTCATATCAATATTCAAAACGTTTCTAAAAAACAACTCTTTGGAACAACTTTTCTGCTTTGTTACACGATATGAAACAGCCAGTCACCATAGATAATTTCGGGTTACCAGGCAAAGGGAAAACCAGTTTTCCATTGCAAATGATGGTTGATGACGTGGAATTTGATGCTAATAACTGATTGTTCTTTTTTTTTAAATGAACAACTTAGAATATTTTTTGCAAAAGAAAGGAAATCGTCCGTCTTTCTTTTAGTGTTAAAGCAGGTAGTGAAGTTGAAACTGATGTTCATCTGAAATAAATGGTTCTGTGATACTAGTCTTAGCAGTTCCTAGGTAATAATAATTTTAAAATGTAGTTTTCCCATTGAATAAGTAAATATTAACATTTTTATGAGTATCTGGGCAATGTTTGCAGAACTGAGATTTGATAGTTAATCGAACTGTTGTAATTTCTAGATGCCATTTTACTAGTTGATTGCTTTCTAGAAAGAATTACAAAATCCAGGTTTTCTGTCTATATACCGAGATGAAATATGTAAATAGCTAAGTGATTTGAATTTAATGCTTTGTTTCTTCATATTTCGTGTATCTTTTAAATGTAATGGTCACAATATTTAGATAGCTATGTCATTTGATTTTAATGTTCTTCATATTTTTTTTATCTTTCACATGGAATAAATTTCAGATTCTTCTAATTTGAGTCCCTTCTGTGTTTTTTTTTTTTTTTTCAGTTCATCAAAGACGAATATGATGCCTTACTGATTACATATTCGAGTGTAGAGGAAAAGAAACAAAAGCTAGAGAAAGAGAACCAAGAACTTATTGCTCGTTTAATTGAAGTAAAAGCTGAAGATGCAGACAGATTGAATGCAGAAACAGAGTTAATTCAAAGGTTAGGAAAAGTTGTAACTTAACATTTTGTAAAATTTTAAGAAATGAATTTATACATTTTCCCTCAAAACTACTATGCTGTAATTTTTATTACTGATTGCCTGAAAGTTCTCTTGAGTAATGTTTAATTCATGAGAAATATTTTTGGTATAGATTTAGTTCATCTTGCGTCCAGTAAGTTTCCAGCCTTTCCCTGTCTCCTCATAAATAAAACAGTGAAAGAAGTACTCAATGATATGTTTTTGCTTAATATATAAGAAGAAAAAAAATATAAGCAAAAAATTTTTAAAAAAAAATTGCGGAGTCTTGACATCGTGCAAATTTTAGTAACGGTGATTTTCTAGGAAACGAGTTTTCTTGTCCTTCCTTGTAGAAACTTTCCAGCAAAATTCTGTATTAGTGCAGAAATTTTACCTCTGTTCTTTTCATTGCTGACAAATTCCACAAGCTAATATATTAAAACTAAGTTTAAGGCAAAAAATATTGTGATTTGTTTATGAAAGCCATTGGAACTTGAAATACAAAAAAAGGAAACGTGCTAAAATAGTGGCTTGATTGAAAAATTTTTATGAGCATGGCTACCAGAAAAATGGTATTCCCTTAATTGTGAGAGCTTGGCACATTCTGAAAATTTGGTGACTTCTGTTAAGTTGGTTGCATTAATACTTAAGTACCCAGCCATTTTCCTGTAATAATTCCATGCTTGAAGTTTTATATTTTATTTATTATCTACAATTTCTTTTTATATATGTCGAGTAGTTTTTTGAAATTGATTGAATTTATCCATAATTAAAATTTTTTTGGAAATGTTATTTAAGAAGTACATACAGTTTAAATTAATGCCAGTCAAGCATGAAATTTCCTTATCAAAGAGCTATCCTCAAATTATTTGTTATATCACATATGTACACCATGTCCATAAAAGTCCTAATACAGCCTTTATTATTGTTGGTCCTAGACATAGACTTCCAGTTTTTAAAATGCTTCTAATAATGCAAGTATGCATTCTATTGAATTTTTAATTTAAAAAAAAATCAGTTTTGTAAAATTCATGAAGTCAATTATTTCTATTGTTACTAGTTCCTTGTAGTTATATTAAGAAAATTTTATAAAATACGACAAAAGTATGCTAAAAATTGACTGAGGGATTTAATTTTGAGAATTATGGTGTCATTTTGACTTGTGGGTAAGGGATTCATTAATAAGTAAATTAGAGTAATTCAAGGTTGATATTTTTCCTTTATTATTAAGCATGAGAAAACTGAATGGTGTCGAAGATAACAGGTGATGAATTGCAAGCTGTGCGGAAGACACAAACAACACTTCCAGTAGCATTAAATGATTTGAGGCTTAGGGGTTAACAGTGGACAATAATAAAAGAAAGCCAAATTCAGGATACTAGAAGGGAAGATATCTTCTTAGACATTGTAATGTTAATATTACTATGTATTCTTATTGGAATGTAGGTTTCATTTAAAGAAATAATATTGTGATAATTACCTATAATTTATCCACAGCTACTTTTCTTTTTGTTATGTTCTTACTGAAGTGTGTCCTTCTAAAATTGTTCACGTAATATTCCCTTCTCAATTTTCAGATGATAAAATTAGTCAAAAAGAAAGAGGGGAAATATTCAAGAACATATGGTAACCAAAATATGTCATGAATGACGTTATAAACTTTCTAATCTGAAGATTTTTTTGTTACCTTGGATGAAATCCTGAAGAGATAAGAAAGTATAATTTGTTATTGTAATGATAATATAAACTTTAGATTGTGCCATTTGGGGGGGGGGTAAAGCATCCAGGTTGAGAGTGGTATATGAAGAAATACACATATAGTGTTGTGCTGAGAACCAGTAAGAATATTTATGCATGTTGCCTGGCTGGAAGTAAAGAATTTCAGGTATTAAAATTTCACTGTATTCTGATGTTTGCTTCCTATCAGAAACTTTCTGTTTAATATAATTAAACTGACTGATGCTATTCGAATTTTAAATTTATTTCATTGATATCAGTTAACCTTTTCCAGGTCAATGTTTCCAACTGGGAACATCAAATTCAAAACATGCTTTAAAAATATCATTCATATTTACTTGAAAAATCATTGTTTTCAAATGAAAGACAGCTTGATTTTCTAATGTAGAAATCAAATTTCAGATACATAATGGTTAGTATACAAAAATTCAGAGAACTGGCCTCTCCCCCCCTCTATTTTCCTAGGGCACAACTTAAATGTTTATAGAAAACTTAAAGCAATCCAATATTTCTAAAAATCAGCAGGCATAGTTAAAAAAGTTCACGTTTCTTTTCTCCAACGGAAGGGTGGCCAATCCACTGGAGTGTTAGTATACTGGCCGAGAAACCCTACTGCTGTGGTACCTGTTATACATTATATGTGGCACGTTGGATGCACATGCTTAGAACGAAGTCTTTACCGAAGACATGTATACTCCAACTGCTGAAGGCAGAGTAGGTGACTGAACAAGATTGAATCCCTATTTTGTAAATGAGAGAATTACCTTTATTGTGAATTTCCTCTGAAAATAAAAAGAAATTTTTTTTTGTTATATTTTCTCAGAAAGAAGAAATCCCTATACATTTCAGGAAGGAGAATACTCCTGTTATACAGAAAACAGAATCTCCATGTTTTGTAGAAAGGGGAATCTAATTTGGATGAAAAAAATTCCATATCTGTCTGTAATCTAGAGCATCTGCTTCTCATATTTTGTGGTGAAAGGCACTGAATGTTTTTTATTAGTCTATGCATTATCATAACATGGAGACATTTTGAAACTATAGAGGCAACTGTTTAGTATCTGATTGTGCTTAGGGATTATTGGTTATTTCTGATAAAGAACTTGAAATTCGTCAACTTCGTTGTGATGAACCTGGTGGTACTGTTAAAAAAAGAGGACAGTAACAACGGTATCCTTAAGCCTGTTGTGCTTTGTAATGCTTGTGGGGTACGTTGGGATTATTAACAAATTGGTATGTAATAGAGTTTGGAATGAGCTTAGGCTCAAGCTTGATACTCAATAATTTTTGGTCATTGATGCTCGAATCATATTCTGACAGGCTTTCCTGCTCTGTACATACAAAATGTTTTTCGTTTTGCATTTTATTTTTAATTTGTTTGTCAACATATTTCTTAAGAATCCTAGAAGACATTTTATTGGTGTCATAAACCTGCTCCTTTTTAAGTACATAAAAACTAAAACTTTTGTAACTGTATTACGGAAAAGTAAAGTTAAACAATAAAAGGATTATAAATATATACATAAAATAATGCTTTTAATTTTACCAGTACTTTTACCTGGACAGTGTTGAAACTTGTTTTGGTAAAGAGATGAATTTGTTGCCTTGCCGCCTACAGTACATACAGTACAGTACATAGAAATGCAAGGATTTTTAATCTTTTCCGATAGAAACAATATACTTTTAATTTTAAGTAGTAATGAGTATGTAATATTAAATAATGATTTTCTTAGTATCAGTAAAAAAAAAACAAAATTACAAATTGTTGAACATTGAAAATGCCGTGTTTCGCAAAACAAACATTTACTATAGAGTAATATGCAGAGAAATACACTCACAAACACAAACAAAAATACAAGCAGATAATATTTTAACAAATCATAAAAAAATAGAATGGGATTAAGCTTCGGAATACTTCGGACCTGACAGAAAGCTAATGCATCGGATGTGACAGAAAGCTATGCTTCCTGTTAACCAATAAGTATGTGATTACTAATATCTCAATACAAATTTAGTCGAAATTTTAGCAATATTTTGGTAAAAATGGTTAATATTATTGTAGTTACAGCCGTGAATACACGCATATTCCTAACATAAGTAAAAAATTAAGAAAAATTAATTGATATAGAATAGTAATCATGCCAAAAAACAAAAGATCAACCATTAGGAGTCATTTCACCAAGGCAGACCAAAATTATGCATGCTGCAATGTATGCAATAAAAAAAATTCCGTTTTAAATGGAAATACGTCAACAATGCATCGTTACCTAAGCAGCGTTCATAACATTGACGTTGACAAAGCAGAGGCGGAAACGACAGCTAAAAAAACAAAAACTTTGGATAATTTCGTAATCAAAACATCAGTTGAAGAGATTGTTGCAAAAATGGCTGCGGTAGATGGTTTATCAATTCGTCAAATCACCCAGTCAGAGTTTATTCGGCAATCATTGGCCTTAAGAGGTATGAAGCTTATCAGCAGTATCAACCAACGAAAAGCGATATCAGCCAACGAAAAATCTGTAATGGCTCTTGTTCATAACCATTTGGAAACTGTGAAACAAAAAATCAAAAATTATATTAAAAAAGGTATTACCTAATCAAAGAAATTCTCCATTACCATGGATGAATGGACCTGCATCGGTAACCGGAAATTCCTGAATATAAATCTGTATACTGCCTGCCAAAAAAGCATCAATCTTGAACTGGTAAGAATTTTTGGAATTTGCGATGCAAAAAAATTGCAAGAACTCGTAGAAGAACACCTCGAATCTTTTGGTCTATCATTTAAGCATGATATTGTGTCCACTACTGGGGATGGAGCAAGTGTTACGATCAAGTTCGGAAAAGAATAACCTTCTTTTTATCAAACAAGTCTTGCTCATGCCTTGCATTTGGCTGTTACAAAAACTATAAAGAAAAATCAGGGACAGAAGAAAGTATAGACGAAAGTTCAAGAGAGACTGATGATTTTGGTGATGCTGATAATTGTTTGAGCATCAATGAAACTGAATTACGGAATGAATTGTTAAAGGAAAACATAAATATTGTGAGACAAGGTGTAAATTTTTTCAAAAATTCTGTTGTGCGTTCAGATTTGTTCAAGTCTAAATGTAGAGAAAAATTACAGATAGAGCAACAACTCTCTCTGGATTGTAAAACCAGATGGAATTCAATGCTGAAAATGCTTGAAACATTTGTAAAATTGTATTCATAAAATATCATAAAATTTCATAAAATGTCATCTTTGCTTCTATCCAAAGCATTGGAGATACCTGCCTTCTTAAAACTTTTTTGAAATTTTATTGCTTGCTATTGGAAGTTCAGTTTTATAATATTCAACTACACATTAGTTCTATTACTTTCTTTTCCACTGGGAGTTTTTGTCTTTAGTTCCTATGGGCCATCCAGTCTTCATATACTCGTCTTATGTTAGTCTTAAACAGTTTGTTAACTAATATGCCCGGCGGTTGCAAAATAGATGTGGGTCCTCCAGGAATTATGACAAGGTCTGTTTTGCCTTCTAAAGGTTCCTTCTTCACATCATCAGAAAGATGTCCTTGGAAGCTGTTTGAGTTCCAACATGGCTGAATTTTTGAGCCAGTGCTTCAGACCTTTTGTTCCAAACATTGCATACCCAATTATTCATCATTTTTTCATCCATCCAACCCTTTTCTTGAAATTGCACATGGATTCCAGTTAGCAATTTAACACTTTTATTTTAGGAACAGTTTTCCTTTTAAAAATAACAAATGGAGGTAGCTTACTTCCATCTGCTGTAATACCAAGAATTAAAGCGTAGTGCATTTTTTCATATCCACTTGTGCTCACTGAAACACTTGATGTGCCTTTTTTCTGCAACAGTTGTGTTTCATGGCATGTCATAAATAGACTGGCGTCTGATCAGTATTTCCAATTCTGAATGGGAGATAATCCCTATTTTGGCAATGGTAGACAGCATACTTTTGAAAAAGTAGAATTTTGTCCGTAAAGTCCAGTGGCAGTTTTTGGCAAACACTTTTTCATCTTCTTATTGTTAACTCATTATGCAACATAAATCTGCTTAACCACTCATGACTAGCTTTGAAGTTTTCTTTTGGAACATTTTGCTGTATTGCAATTTCTGTTGCTCTTATTTGCAGCATTCCGCATGAAACCACAGATCCATAAATTTGTAATGCATGACATAAGAAAGAAGTTCATTTTCTATCATTGGGAAAATTTCACGCTTTGGTCCTCTGAATGCTCGCCTTTATTTCTTGTAGTGATTGTTTGGATTTTTCCAGTCCATTGGTAGTTTTTCACTTACATCCCATTCTCTTTCAGCAGCTCTGTTTCCATTCTCTTCAGTATATACAATAATCTTCTGTTTAAATCCTGCTGTATTATTCTTTCTGAACTTTCCCATATTCAAGCAAAAAAATAAGATGTTCAAAATGCGCCACCATGAAATTTACCGCAAAATAAAATATCGGCAAAGATTTTTTTTTTCTGTAACTTAAGATACATGCAGCCCAGTAAATTTAGAGCACGTCCATACTTTCTTCAATGAAGAACAAGTTGAAAGCTTTAAAATGAAGGGGGAATAAGAAATTCTTCACCAAGGAGCTGTCCCATCCTCCCAGGGAAAGCAGGCAATTTCTTGTCTTGCTGTTGAGTGACCATTGAGAATGTCGGTAGCAGTGAAAGAACAGATGACTCCATTATGAGAGGAAGCATAAGCTGGAAAGAGTACAGCTGATAATTTTTTTTATTTTCTAGATGAAGGTCAAATATACGACTGTGACTTTATCGCAGGAAAATATTTTGATGATTTTTTCAGTTTCAAAACGGTAGTGTGACTATTACGCAAGTAAACACAGTACTTAAAATTTAAAACAAATTTTTTTCCCTAAATTTCAAAGGAAGGCAGTTTAACATATTTTCCCTAAAATTTATTTAATCATACCTGATGCTTTGGATTATTTTAGATTCAATGCATCATTTTTTCCCCATGGAAATGATGAGTTTAATTGTTAAAAATGCATAAATTTGCTTATTTTATTTATCTAGCTTTGTTTTAAACATATGAGAAATTTGATCAAAGTTTTATGATATGTATTCTTTACATGTGTGTCATTACCTACATCTTGAATTCCTCGTTTTTCTTGCTATAGAAGATTATTTGGACTTGCTGTAGAAAACTAACTTTGTAAAAACTGTAATGGGGTGGGGCATAAGAAAATATGAAGTTAATAATCTTTGACACAAGCAGAATTGTGCTTTTTAGGGTATTTCCATTACATAGTGTTGGGAAGAAGTTATATATGTATATTCTCGTATTTAAATTCTCTTGTATGAGAAAAATTTCATTTCTTAGAAAACAAATGGTTAAATTTATTAAGTTATACTAAAGTCAGAATTAAAGTGTTTCTCTCTGTTTTCAGTAATGCATTTATACGAAAGTCACTCTGAAATTTTTTAGATAAACAGAAGTTAAAACAGTTTTCAGTTAGACTTATGAAATTTTAGGAGTGTTGAAAGTAGTCTTCCCCTGCATCAGTACAGTTCTGTAGACGAATTTTTCAAAGATTAAATGCCTCAAGTCATTTATTTTTAATAATCGATGAAAAAATGCATTTATAGCCTGATCAATTTTATCTTCTTAAGGAAAATGATTAAGTTCTTTTTTAGATTAACAAATAGCCAAAAGTGACACATAGCTAGATCGGATGAATAGGGCGGATGTTCCATCACTCTGATGTGTTTTTATTCAAGAAACTTGACTGTCAGTCTTACTGATTGAGAAGATACATTGTCGTGGTGGAACATGAGTCCTCTAACATTCACTTCGACCATTTACTTGAAGAACATCTGGAAGACACTTTGTACCAGTTAGCCGCGACTGCCTTCTGTCCTTCCAGCTTGATGACTTTGACGAGTCCTGTACTTCTAAAGAAAATGGTATCCATTACTTTTTTCACAGCACATTGTCTTTTCACCGTAGTGGGCATGGGATTATCTTCAAAGACATGTACTTTACTTTCTAGACTTGCTGGAATGTGAAAAAATGGTACATGCTTTTCATCATCAGTTACAATTTTAGAAATAATGCGTTTGCCATCATCTTTAAGTAATTTAAAGGTTTCTTTACTGATTCTGACATGCTGCTCTTTTTGGTGTTCAGTTAAATTATGGGGAACCCAACAGAAAACTTGTTTTTTCCTATGCAATTCTTCATGCATAATTTTATGTATGGTGGCGAAGCTAATGTTAAATACCTTCTGTATTATTTGGTAAGTGCAGCGATTATCATCGATTAAAATTTTCTATATGGCAATCACATTATCTGGGATTACTGCTGACAGTATCCTTCCTGTGTGTTGTTCTTCTGAAGACAGTTGCAACTTCTGTGTAGATCTTCTGAATACAGTACCACGAGTTGGATCTTTTTTCCAAATACTAATAGTAGACGTTGAACGCATTCTTCTTGATATAATCCCACTTTAAAACCGTAGAAAATCATAGTATGATAATGTTCTTCCGTCAACTCCATTTTTCTGCCAATAATTTATTCTTTCATAAACTACTTATCTGCTAGGATAAAATCTTCATATTTCAAAATCTAACAGTTAATTTTTTTCTACTGCTTATCGCCTGCATGTATCCCAAAAATTTCAGAGTGACCCTCATATTTAATGCAATGGAATCAGTTTAAAGTTTTTTTAGTATTTAATGAGAAGTATGTGTTTTTTGTTATTATATAGGAAAAATAAAAATTTTTCTACCAAATTAAAAAGAATGGTTTTTAGTTTCTTTTACTCTGAATGCTTGCTATATTTTTTGTACTTAGGTTACGGCTATTTAAGAATTATATGTAGTGGATATGAAGACTGGACTGATGATACTAGATTTTGCTTTGTTACTCTCAGTAGTTCTAAATAGAAGGAATTTCCCAAGTGATTTTGTTAATATTAATTACTAATGAAATTTCAAGAGTATCTGTATATATTCTTGGTTCTTTTTTCAGTATTGTACATGATTCTAATTAATGAAGAAATTTAATTAAAAATTTGTGAAATATTTGTTAGTTGCATATTCTGTATTTTAATTTCACTAAACAATAAAATAAATATTCAACTCATTTAATGTATCCGATAAACAGTTATCCTATTTTTGCATCTGTATTGGTACATTTTATATCAGAAAGATGAGTGACTTTCACCAGTTTTTAAATTTGGGCAGATATCTGTAGATGGTTTTTCTGTATATATGAATTCCAAATGCATGACGATTGATGTGTAAAACAGTATAATTAATAAGCTAATGTATAACACTTTGCTTGCTTTCTTTCTATTATTTTTTAGTGTTGAGAAATAAAACTTATTTTATCATTGGACACTTCTTTTATATTATTCATTTATTAAATAACTAGGTTTTGAAAGATTTTCCCATGCAATCCAAATTAAACTTGATTGAAATAGGATTTAGAATATGTTTATCTAATTCATTATAAAAATTGACTGAATTTTTTTATTTGACTAATATGATTCCATCTTGTGAATGTGTGCTATATTTTTATAAGAATTGCTGGATTTTCGAATTTGTAACAGTTTGATATTAAATTGAAATATTTTATAATAATTGCCTTGGGATAATTTAATGATGCAAATGATAAAATTTTTTTAGTGGTATAATTAAAAATTAAAAAAGAAAATCTTAACCATTTTTAACTTTATTTAAAATAAAATACTCTACATTTCACTACTCAAAGAAAATATATCTTTTCTTTGAGTAGTGAAACGAAAGTGGGAGCAAATAACAGCTATCTTTGGGGGCTTTGAGAGAGACAGAACTTTTAGCTATATTCTTTTGACTGTGATTAGAAACTGAAAAACTGCTCAAATATGTTAATAAAAAAAACTGCTCAAATATGTTATATTATTTTTTTAAGTATGAAAATATGTTTAATTACTTTTAGTCTGATAATTAGTTAAAAAATTCGTAGATAATCTGAATCACTGCAGCTAAAGTCAGAGATTGCAAGTGATATGATTGAAGTGAAATATTTAAAAATTTTTCTTTCATGTTGAATAATCAGTCTTATATAGTATAGGAAAAAGTAAAGTTTGTGACAGTATAGAAAATTTATGTAAATTTAAACATAAACCTTTTTGTTGTTACAAGTGATTTTGAGAAAACTGAAAGTAATTTTAATGAAGCAGATTCATTTTTAAAATTCAGATAAAATGATTTTTTAATTAAATGTGGTATTTAGAATTGATTCATATGTAAATGATTTGTTCCTCATTTCTAAATATCTTCTCGCCCTTACTTACGATCTTACTTTTGAAAATAAAATGTGGCAAAGATTTTATTTTATCCATCACAAAATTAAAAAAAAAATTGTCTGTGATGTATAATGTATTTTCTTGCATCTATATTTAACTTATATTTATCCATTTATTTTTACTAAGAAAAATAGGTACTACCTTGTCAAACTAGACTCCTTAGTCAGTTGCCAGAACTGGAAAATTGGTCGGCATGCAGTTTTTTAAGCAAACTTAATTACTAGATTTTTAACATAATATATGTTTGATTTTTCAAACTGCTTTGAATATGAAGTTGTCCGTGTGATGTCATTGATTCATAAGTTTTCCATCATAAAATATGAGAAATTTTTTATTCATAATCAATTGGAAAAGAAGCAACAACTTTTTTCTGTGGTATTTATAACATTAATGATATTTGATTTTTTACACTCACCTGAAATCACGATATTGTTGTTGATTGATTATCTCCCCTAAAATTTTTATCATTTAAACGTTTCCATTAAGTAGAAAATGAGAAGTATTTCTAAAAGTTTTTAGAAGCAGCACTTTTGGGGAAATTCACAGTAAAATGAATGGGTATTTCTTTCTGCTAGGATTGGATTGAAGTGCCAAAACTCTAATGTAATTGATGAAAAATCATCTACAAGAAGGAAGTCTAATGTATTTGGATTGCTGTCATGTGACGAATTAATAAAAAATGACCAGTTTTCAACATGTCATAAATGTCTAGGATGTAAATCATAGATGTAACTTTGTAGATAACATCTGGCATGCATGCAACAACCCTAAAAACAACAAGAAAACAGGGATCAAACAACCCTAAAAATGTAGTCAAAGAGCAAAAGAAAACACAAAGAATGGCTGGTTAACACTTAGGTTTGTATTTATTAGACTTGATTGATGGGGCAGCTATATGCTGAACAAAAGGAAAGATTTGATTTTATAATAGCAGCAGTTGTTGAATTATGGTCTGCACAAACATAACTAAATGTTATACCCCTTCCCCACACATTGTGGTGTTTCATTGGTTGAAGGTTTCCACACTGTTTTCTAGTTTTTACCAAATTTTGAATTTTGCCAAAGTGTATGCAATTTCTTTAACAAGGGAGTACGAAGGAATTTGTGGTTTAAAATATGTATATGTATGCATATTTTCAATTCTAGTTTTAAATATTTTTGTTACAGAAATTTAAAATAAACTGTACAAAAAATTTTATGTTTTACATTTTAAGCCTTATTGTTTGGTGTAGTTACAAAATATTCTTTCAGCACCATTACTTGGCTCAATAATTTCCATTTATATTCAATGAGGTATATTAACCTTTAATGAGTATGTGTAGGCATGTATATTAATAAATCAGTTTCTCCTAAAAGATCATTTATCAAAATGAAACATGAAATTTTTGGTATTTTCTTTTCAGTTTCAGCGTAAAAATTTTTAGTGTATTAAGAAAGATAACAGTATTCTCCTTATCACCCTAAAGACGACAGTTTTCTTTTGTGAAAAACATGCTTAAAGTTTGACACGTTTAGAGGCTTGACATATCCTTTGTGTTGGTTAAAAATCAAGTTACGACTTTTACTTAACTCTTTTGTATGTGCCTTTTTCATAATTTTTTTCAAAATAACCTGAGAAATACATAGAAGTAAAGATATAAACAGAGCTGCCCAGATGGAAAAGAGCTGAATGACTGATTGCTGTACTGAAATGGAATCCCAGATAAGGCGTGGATGTAATTTGCGCATCACTTCATAGGAGGCAGTGGTCGCCCACTGTAATGTTGCCAAGCTGCCGTGGTAGAAAAACTAAGATTGGTTGTCTTTTTAAATTTTATTTAAAAACTTAGCATAGACTTTCTTGGTTAATTGAAATGTAACATTACAGCATTATTACAGAAGGGGGAAAGACAATAGCTTTCCCAACATGTCTTTCAACATTTTTCAGATAAACGCTTCCCTTTTTTATACTTACCAAGAGTGTCCACGGCCCAGCCTGCCAGATGGGGGTATCCTTAACAATTTTTTCCTTCATCACTTTCACTGGCCTTTGTGGCAGACACTGTTGTTTATTCCCAAGAGAAACAGGAAATTCTCTAATATTAATCTGTTGTTTGTCACAACCCCTTCCCTTCTAGGAGTGGTTTGTTGTAGAAGGTCCAACATCTTTTTGTGTAATTACCACTGCAAGATGCAAAAAGTCAGCCCCCAAAATGAATATGAATCGCCAGTATTTACACTATGCTGGGTTTTAAATACCAATGATTCAAAATTGAAATTTTTGCATTGAAGCCAGTGTAAAAAGAAAAATATAATACAGTACTAATTACTGAGTGTAATTACACCAAGACAAAATAGAATTTTTAGAAATAATTTTTTTTCCTGCAAACAAGTATTGTACAATATACATCCTTAAAACATCATACTGATTAGACAGACCATAAGAAAATAAAGATCTAAAGAAATATAATCTCAAGTATTCTTGCTTAACGCATCAGCATTCTTACTGAGTTTTCCTCTATGATGAATAATTATATGGCTTATGGATGAATAATTATATGGTGAAATTATATGGCTGAAGAGCAGGAGCCCATCTCATTAAACGGGTTAGTTTGTAACCAAGTGAGGAGTTTATAATCAGTTTGCACAGTAAAGTACTGTCCGTCTATGTTATAGTGAATTTCTTGATACCAAAAACGATACTATCACATCCTTTTTGGTTGTACCGATACCTACTTTCTACTTCTGAGAACTTCTTGCTCAGGAATATGACTGGATGTCTCCCTTGCTAGAATTGTACTAGTACAACTCCCATTCCATGATCAGATGCATCGGTTTGTAGAATAAAGGGAAGGGTAAATTAGGGTGCATAATAAAACTGGGTGATTGGTTAATTTCTCTGTCAGTTCAATGAAAGCCCACTCGCTCTCTGTACTTCACAAAATATCACTCTTTACTGTTTTCTCTTTTAAAAGATTAGTCAGCGGGGTGGCGATAGCTGAATAGATCAGAATATAATGGCTATAGTAGCACGCTAATCCTAGAAATGCCTTTATATCAGTTTTAATCTTAGGTGCTGGAAAATCTCTCATAGCTTTGATAATATCCAACAGTTTCCTACCCTTAGTTTAAATCATGTTCTTACAATGTAGCATTTGTTGTTCTGTTAAATGTGCAATTTTAGTTGATTAAAGCTTTATTTGAGTTTCGTAAAGAAAATGATTTACTATGTTCGCAATGCTAAGAATAGGAGAAAAGTGAGAGAAATATAATGGAAATTAAGTTGGCGAATGTATGGTAAAATTTCAGTACTCTGTTGCCTAAATCGAGAGAGTTGAGACCTGTGTAGTGGGAAAAATACTTTGCTGCAAAAGAAAGATATTTTATGGATTCTGAAAAGGAAACAAAGAAACATAACAAAACGTTAATAATGGTTTCAACTCAAATTTTCAGTTTGTGTGCTTAAGTCTTTGGAAATTAGTTGTAGCATGCAAAACTGAAATGATTTTTTGAGTTTTTCGTAAAATATTAGAAAATGATAGAATGCATTTTTCTGGATAGATAACAACCAGAGTTGTCCAAATACTTTTGCCGTTTCAACTGCAGCTAAAACTGATTTTAAAACAAACATTTAAAAATTATCAAAATTGAGTTCAACTTTGATATAAAAGTGTTAGTTCAGAATGATTAAAGATAGAAATAGATAGTTTATAATGATTAAAGATTGGAAACGGCTATATGCTAGCATGTCATAATGACTCTTTCATTTCAGCTCATGTTAGCACAAGATTCATAAGATATAAAATCTCATTCTCATGTTGGTATTTCCAACGATTCAGAAGTGTTGCACAAGGTGGAAGACATCTTTTGAATTTAAATCATAAAAACAAGTTAACCAGTGTTAGCAGAAAATATTATTTTTGTAGGTTTTTCTACTATGCAGCTGCTCAATATGGATAAAGGATTTCATCAATAAGCATTATTTCCCACTGCTCTGCTAAATAGCTGTACATATTTTTGCTTGATTGCAACATAGCTAAGGAGGTATTGTGTTTTTCCCCGCTTGTGCACTTAAATGTTCCACTCTAGAATACATGTACTACCTAAACCATGTTGTTTTAAAATGCAGGAGGCTTGCAAAATTTTAGATGTACTTCAGATAAATGCATGGTATGAAGAGGTTGGTCCACCTAATAATAGGAGAAATGTGAATATGTACATAAACGATATAATAAATGCTAAATGAAAATGAACCACTGGATGCTTTGTGTTCCTGTGCGCGCCACCATCGTTTAATGGACCTTTTTCTCTCTCTCTCTCACACACACACACACACACACACACAAAAAGAAGCTAAGCATACTAGATCTGAATTGTCTGCACACAGAATATAGGCTGATTCATTATGAATCCAATTAGAGAATCCAATCCTCTGTACCATCCTCTGCAGGTTGTTTGATTGAGACGATTGTTGACAAGATGTATTTTGCCATGCCTGATAGCATAACTAGTGCAACCATTGTGCCTGCATCAAATGGCAAAGTTTCGATACAATTCAGGATATTTTTTTATTCAATTCTGCCACTTGGTGGCAATTTCAAGCCATCAAGTGACAGAAGTGCCAACCCTTTATATTACAACCTGCAAGCATACAGTTTAGATCTGAATGTCTTGGAAAATGAGGTTCCTATGACAGATGAAATAATATGTGGTAATTTCACCTTTTGTGTTGTATTGGCAAAAAATGGTCTTAATTTTGCTGGAGTATTGAGAGATATTTTATCCTCTTAGAACTAAACTGCCTGTCATTAAAAACAACACATTTTAAGATTCACTTCTGGAGTGCTATCATCTAGATTTGATCAAACTTGAAATAGCCAATGATTCGTCTTTGCATAACCTCATCCATGTTTTCTTCCCATAGCCTATTAGTTTGGCAAATAGCAGTATTGCACTGCTGAAATGCTCTGTGCATTTTATTCTGCAATACTGCTTCGTCTTTTTATGGCCATGCTGCTGGGTGAATGTTGCACTTCTAACACTGCCTTTATGTCTGTTTGGGTAACTGAAGATGTTTAGACATTTAAAAAGAAGTATAGAGTAACTTTTCTTATCAAATCACATTGTGTAATACAGTACAAAGTCTGAGATCTGGACTCGTTGGGACTTCAGCAACTTTGGATTTTTTCTAGATATTAGATCATCAGTGTAAATCTAGTAAGATGGTGTGTAGAAACTATAAAATTAAAAATATGAAATCATGGTGTATGAAATAATGAAGCATTTATTATCTGAGGATTATCAAAATTTTTTAAAAAAAAGGTCCTAATATTTATTTGTTTACTTTATTACACATTTCTTTCAGTGTAAGTTGTTTAAATTGCTTCGTTTTTTATGCTAATACTTTCTCTTTAATTCTGGAGCCAGCCATAATGTCTTGTTCAGTTACAAAGTTCCATTGTTGAAGTTCTGTAATTACTGTGTGGAAAATTTCGACTAACTTGTTAATCGAAATTTTTTCGATTTCAGTAACGTCTCAGTCACTCAGTATCGGTAGCAGTATTTTTTGGATCTAGAACCATACTACAGATTCCACCATCTGTTGATTGTTGATTGAGGAGCATTGTCATCACAATGAAAAACTTCTTTTATATCATCTCCAGTTATTACCGCTTGTCCACATTTCTTTACAAAATCCGATATCAAAAAACCTTCATATTCGCTACTATCATCATAAAATTTTAGCTATCATTCACTATACATATTTGGCTATGTATCATGAGATTGACAACAAAAGACAAGTTGTTCCACAAAATTTAATCTTGCTTCGATCGTGCACTGAAAGGATTAAGCATGAATTGTATTAGTTCAATTATTTATTATACTTATGTCTGTTTCTTGCACATGCTTAAGGCTTATCTGAGTCTTGAATAAATAAATTCCCACGTATGCTTAAAGGCTTATTGAGGACCGGGACTAGATATCTTACCACCTGTTGCAGTCTTTGCAGACTCTAAATTCTGCTACCAAGCACTACCCTGTGTCTTCCCTAAATTACCTGGTGCAGCCATACGAACTCTGGCGCTGGCTATGGGTTTATGTGAATAACAAATCAATTATTTGTTATTTAAATAGCACTAAATGTAATCTTTTGGCCTGTGATTATCATTAATAAAGTCTATTTTTAGCATATGGAAAGAAATTTTTGTTAGATTTTTCCTCGTCAACGTTTCTTAGCATTCATGTATTTAACTTAAATCTGTAATCATCGCCACACGTAATGTCAATGAAGAGGTTACTGTAATCTTTGTTATTCAATTACTAATTAAAAAAAAGTTTAGGCATCACTACATGAGTCATTACTCAAGTTCTCATATGTTGATAAACATTTAGTGATGAAAGAAAAATATAAGGATTCACCAGGTTGGCATCAGGGATATAACGTATTAGTAGGTGCAAATTCAAATGTAGGATGTTTTGATTTGAGATGTATGCCAAACAGCTATGCAACCAAATTATTGATCATGCAAATTTATGCTAAAGTAATTGTTTCTTCAATAACGATTAATTTAACGTTTCTTCAATAGCTTCAGTTACGAAGTATTTTATATAGTGCCAAAGTGAAATTAAGAATAGGCACTCTCCTTATGTTTTATTTTGCGGGGGGGGGGAAATGATCATGGGTAAAACACAAAAAAAAGTTGGTGGCTCTGATGTCCAGATATTGGACTTTGTACTTTGTACTGTATAAGATTTTCTGGAATTCATAAATTATCCTGCAGGTTTAGCAGATTAAGGTATGTTGAACATACTACTCTTAAACTAAGTTACTTAATGCTGTATCAGGGGATAAATATTTAAATATGTTTCAGTCTGCATCTTTGCATTCAGGTCAATATTATTAAATTTGTCTGTGATTTAATAATTTAAGTAATGTTTTAAAATTTTGTATGTATGGCTTTGCTGTTTTCTTAAGGTAATGCTGTCATTTTTTATGCATAGTCTACTTGTCATCATTGCTGTAGTACTTTATTTTTTTGGTTGTTGAATGAATTTTTGTATTGTTTGAGTACACTTAAAAGTTCTCTTGATTTTATGTCATTGAGATATATTAAATCAAGTAATTATTCTGTAATTCCAGTTCTTGAAAAATAATTGTGTAATTGCTTTTAACAGTCTCTTTCTCTCTCTCTATATATATACACACACACATTTCTATTTTTAATGCATTGTATAAGATACTGTTTTAGTGTGAAAACTATTTTCACGTTAAAAAATACCAGCATACCAATGACTCATATTTAACCAGAAATTATCAATAATCTTCTGCACTTGCTAATAGCTAATAGTTTAAATTTCAGTTCTAATGTATGTTTGATTGAAAATATGACTGTAACTCAATGCTAAATTGTGTGTGTTTATATTTTTATTATATATATATATATATATGCAGTCTGTTTGTCTATCTGTAAAATACCACTTTACTAATCAAGTATGTTTTGTATTTAAAAGACTCATATCATTTATTTATCAAGAAGTTGCATAGAAAGGTATAAGTAACTGGAAAAAAGAATGTTTCATGTTAATTTTTGTTAGTTATTGAGAATAATTAGATTTTCTTTAGCTCAAGTAGTGAGTAAATTTGTGAAAACAATTTTCTGCTTTTATATAATTTCGAAACAAATTTCGTGTTACAGAATGAAATTTTTTATGAGATGGATTATATGATTCAATAAAGGAAATGTGTAATTCTGTAAAGTAGTCCATGTTTTTTTATTGAAATTATTATAAGAAACACAAACGTTCTCAGAAAAAAGGGATTTAGTTAGTTTTATTTTTTCTTTATTGCTTTTACAACCGTCCCCAAAAGCATAATTTAAGAAGTTGCACTCTAAAAACAGCATAGAAATATTAAATTTTGATATATATACATAATGTATATAAAGACTATATATAATATAATTTAACCCCATCTTGGTTGGATCCCCCTCCCATTTTTTTTTTTTTTTTTAATTTCTGAAAATTAGTATGTGTTCTATTTTGAGTTTGAAAATGCAAAACATATGTGTCTGTAAGCAGTT
>KK121159.1:458346-471362 GCA_000611955.2 Stegodyphus mimosarum
TTCACTACAGTGTACCCAAAATTTAAATTAAATACTCTCTGACACTACATATACCAAATCTATTGCATTGATGCATTTAAGATAAGTATCTGCATAAAAGGAACTATTAATAATGCATAAAAATTGTTTTGGAAAATGGTTTTGCAATGTTACCTTGAAAACAGTTTTACAATCCTTCTCAACTATCACAGCATAGAAACCACATTGAACTCATTAACTGTAGGTTATTTTATTGCATATTTTGTCAATAAAAATATTTGCTGGTTAACTCATTACCCTCTGACTCGCATTCTAAATCAATCATAAAAACTATTTTTTTCTTGCAACGATAACCAAAGAAATTAAAATTGCAGAAAATACAAATTGATTATTTTCCATTCAAGCCGGGAAATCTCGCTAAAATATGTGGAGACAGACTTGTTGCCCTAACACTTTACTGAATACTCTCTGTGTTCAGCAATACAAAATATAATCATGAAATGTAACAAGACATAAAAGAAGTGGGAAATTAACTGTCAATGAAGCGATTTTTCTCTTTGTTGCCTTTTATGTGATGCTGATCGTATGGGCAGAAAAGTGTTAAATGTGTGATAACCATGTCGACTAAAAATGGGTTAAATGTATCGCCATTTCCTATTGAATTCTTTTATGCCTTTCAAAAAAAATGATTGGAGGTATTTCTTGAAATGATTAATGTTTTAATGCATCTTGAATCACCATATATCCAAGGGGCATCTCAAAAGGAAGTTCAAGTATAATGTGTTGTATTGTGTATTCCGTAATGTATATATCTAGTTTTTGTAATTGCTGTGATAACTGAGGCATTTGTTTTAAGAATGAGATAATTTGATGTATATGGTATTTTGAATGCTGAGTCATTATATTGCGACTTTTTTTAACATCCTTATCACTAAATAACCTGTAACCAATTTTGTATTCCTTAAGAATATGTAGCATTAAGTTACTGTGAACAAAGTAATGCATAGCTTTTTCTTTCTTTTTTTCTTCCATCAAAAAGTATGTGGAACGATTACCAGAGGTGTGTAAGATACTTTCCACAGGTCTTTTTCAGAAACTATGAAGACCTAGAAAATGGGTTATGTTTTCATTTCTGCGAGAGTAGGAAGCTAAAACACTGGTAACACACTGGCATTGATCTCAGGTTCTGGATACCCACTGGCATTGATCGTAAGGCTTTTTATAGAATAGGAACATGAAGGTTGTTTGCTAAGATTATACTGCCTACTTCCATCTGTTTTTTGGGGGGCGGGGGTCTTGAAAAAAACATTATATGCAAAACATATTAAGACTAGCTTTTGAAAGTATACTTTTGTTATGCTGATAGATAATTAGCAAACGTATTTTCATAAAACAATTTTGAGAGTTCTCACCCCATGCTTTGTAACGATCTCTTGGACTAACTTTTTATACCATATCCCATTCTAAAGTTTAAACTTGGAATTACTGCGTGCATATATTTTACTTTAAATTCTTTCACATGTTACAAGAATGCCAATTAAAATGCAGCACTAACATTAATTTCTCTGCCTGGTGTGGAGTCATGAAAAAATTTTAATTTCTTACCAGCAGTAGTTAAGAGCATTTCTAAAGTAGCTATGAGAATAGCTAAACAGCAACAAGTCCTGCCTGGTGTGTAGCCAATGCAACTTGAGCTTTTAGCATTTCTGTAAAGCCTGACTGTACTCAAATGGCATGTGGCTTCAACAGAGGTAAAATAATTTTGAAACTTTTAAATGTTAGATGAAAAATGTACTTGAAAGTGTTAATACCTGAAATGTTAGGGGACCTGATGGTATGCCACTGTTTTGATAGCTTATTCAATTATTTATTCACCATAATTGATGTAGGGTATTCAGATTAGGGTATCTGGCTTCTATTTATATGAAATTTACTTAAGTATTATATTACCTAATATGCACTGGTTTATTATTAGACTCACTATTTTTTTATCTATAATGGAGCTTAAATGAAAATCTTTAGTTTTGACATTTTTTAATTTGACTGGTTATTTTCCAAGTGGTAAATGAGTGATTGTGTATATTTATGTTGCAAGACTGTAAAATTTTTTGTTATTATCCTAATTATTTTTTATATGAGGAGGAATGAGAGGAGAAAAGATTGATGTTCAGTTCCTTCTGAGAAGTATTTGATGTTGATGTACATCTGAAAGATATTTTTTTCCCAAGTTTTATATTTCTTTCTTTCATTGTGTAAAATTTTTTGTATTCAGAGTTTCAGAGATGAAAATTGAAATATTGACTTTTAATTTGTAGCTATATTAACATTTGGGTGCATAATGCTCAATATAATGTGCACTAGAGAAATTTTTGGAACTAATGTATGCTCTTGCATAAACTGTCTGTTGAAGTCCTTTCCCGGGCTTTATTTTCACAATTGCTATTCATACTCACATACTTTAATTGCAAAAGTTTTTTAACGGTAAAATATTTATATTTGGCATTTTTTAATTAAAAGAAGTCAGTTTTGTAAAAATTGTAAAATCTATTTAAACCCTGTTCGTATATCTTTTGTACTTTATTTTTTTACTCCTCTATAAAAAAATTCAATGGGATATTTTGAATTTAAAGATCATATTCATTGATGTACATAAATTGAAGAAGGAAGTGTTTGCATTTGTGCATAACTAAAAATTAAAAAAAAAAAAATCTGAAAAGTTTCAGGTTTTAAATTACGCCCAAAGGGGCGTTTTTTAAAAATTTTGTGTGTTACCTTTGTTTATTAAATATCATCTCCTTCGCACTTAAACCACAAAATTCAGTTCAAGAGCGATATCAGGCATATCTTTAGAATTTCTGACACATATTCTGACGTGCTGGAGATAAAAATTTTTTTTTCTGTACAATGTTGCCATTGCTCACTTTGCCTTGAGTTAGTTAATCAAAAATTTGTTAGTTTTACAAAACATGAAATCGATAAAAACAAATTCCAAATTGTGTTTCCAGATACTGATATTCGGGTGAAAACGTTCAAAATTTCGTTTCTCTAGGTGCCATTGTTTTATCACAATGCTAGAAACATACATACATTTATGCAGATTCTTCATTGTATCATTTATTTAAATATAATACGGGGCGTTAATATTTGGTGGCAACAATTTGAAAAGTGAAACAAAGCATTTCATGAATCAATGTAAAATGCCAAAACGAAATTGATAGTCCTGGGCAAATTGCCTCTTTTGGATTAATAAGTTTAAGAAAGGTTTTTCTGGTGTTAATAGATTAAGTGACGAGCATTTCTGTGCAGATTGTCATGTATTGATCAATATAAATTTTTTCAGAAGAGGGGGATGGATTTGCAGAATCTCGTAGGATTCATGGTCTAGAAGACGCTGGCTGGTTTCACATACGCACTGGCACAAGACTGACTCATTATCAATATTTGCACGTATTAAAAATGAAAAATAATTTGAGTTAAACAAGTTTTTTTGTATTTTTATTAGATAATGATTCTAAAGTAATAAAACTATTCATTATTACATAACATTTTTATGTTCGAAAAATTACATATGCAAAAATTCCTTTAACGTACCATTTGTAATGATTTTGAATTAAAGAATATAGACATTAGTAAATCACAAAGAAATATATCTGAATGACATTTAACAGGAAAAAATAAACTTCAAATTTTTCTAATTTATTTATTAACTGACACCTTCCACATGTTGGAAATGACATCAAAACTTCCATATTTCGAAATTAAATATTGGCCAATTTTTGTCATATTGGAGTCTCTTTTTTTTTCTTTTTTTCTTTTTTTTTTTTTTTTACATAATGGGTATAAAAGTTTCCATAATTTTAACTACAAGGACTGGTAGACAGTATAAAAGCTGTCTTCACAAATTTTTACAAAAATGTGTTTTTAAATTGATAAATGGCATAAAATACGTATTTGCATCCTTTAAAACATTTTTGTGACTTGAAGTACATATGCTGACAACATATTATTGGCCTTCTACTGTATAATATGTAAATGCTATAAAATATGGTGTAAATGAATAACCTCTTACATTAAAAATGTTGTCTTAGTATTTTTATCAGCTAACATCTGCACTCCAGCATTCTTATGTGTGTTTGTATAAGTAATAAAATCACTCTAATGCTCGAGCTGAGGGTAAAAATTTTTGTGGAAAAAAAGGGAATTATCTCACATTACATACTATATTTGTCTTCTCCTCCCCCTTTTTTTGTGTGTGTCAATCAGTTGAGGTTTAAATTTTAGTAGTTTCAATTACATTTACTTATCCAAGGGTAAGTAACCATCTTCAAACTTATTAAATAAAAAAAACTGATAGGTTAATTTTGTTGGATTAATTATGCATATTCTTTTTCATCATAAAATCTAGTTGCAAAATTTGATGACTATGGACTTCTCTCAAGTAAAAATAGAGCTGCCTTTGGTTATTCTCATTCATGGTAGTGTGCATAGTTGTGATTTAAAGTTCATATTAATGAATTTAATCCTTTTCCCATAATTTATAATTCTAGAATCAATACTGTATGAACTGTATTGATTATGTGCCAATAGCATTAAAACTTATAGTGCACATAAGGTTTGTTTATTATTGTAGTAAAACAGTATTTTAGCAGTGAAAATATTAATATAATGTAAAAAGTGAAATATGTGACATTTCTGAATTCAAGGAAAGTATTAGAAAGCAAGGAAGGATACGCGAAATAAAATATAAACTGAATAAATCTGCTTTTTTATTATTTACTATGTGTTGCAGTTTACCATAGGTTATTGTTGCTATTTATTTAAAGATAAATGAAGTTCCTAAAAACACTTTTTGGAAAAAAATTTCACTACAGCAAAGTCAGAGACATTTTTTCAATCGTATGAATTTAAAGTATCTAATCCTTACTATATAGTGGTTTCTGCAAAAATTCTTGTAGAAAATAATTTGTCATTTTTGCCGTTTTACTCCTTATCGTTTTTGGGTGGTTTTGTTGATTTATGAGCAGGTAATTTTCAATAAAAGGTTAATTGGCATCTGATGGGACTTTATGCTTATTTAGAATATTGCATGGAAAGCAGTCTTCAGAACTTGAGTTTAATTGTGTTGTTATCCATGATTTGTAATTAAAAGCACAGCTAATATCTTAAGCTTTTCATTTTACTGACTTAATCTTTTTAGTCTAAAGGGGGCTATTTTCATTTTGGCATTTTGCGTTGATTCACTATAAATGTTCGATTCACTTTTCAAATTGTTGCCACCAAACATTATGGCCCTGTATTATATTTAAAGAAATAAAATAATGAAGAATCTGCATAAATGTATGTATGTTTCTCACATTGTGATAAAACAACGGTACCTAGAGCCATCCAATTTTGAATAACATACGTTTTCTCCCGAATATGGGCATCTGGAAGCCCGAATTTGGAATTTATTATCTATTTCATATTTTGTAAAATTTTAATGAATTTTTGATTAACAAACATCAACGATGTAAAAGCGAGCAATGGCAACACTCTACAGGTTAAAAAAAAAAACTCCTTATTTCCAGAATGTGGAACTGTGTATGGAAAATTCTAAAGATATGCTCATTTTAAAATTATTTTGTGATATTGCTGTTGAACTGAATTTTATTGTTTAAGTGCGAAGAACATGATATTTAGTAAATGAAGGTAACACGCAAAATGTTAAAAAAAACGCCCGTTTGGATGTAATTTAAAATCTGAAACATTTCAGTTTATATATATATATATAAACTGACTCTCTATCCTTCCTGTTATCATATTTCCGTTTGCTATTTGATTACTTATGGTGCAATTACATTTAGATTTTGCCATAAGCAATAAATTACATGCAAGGAGACTTTGTAAGATCTGTGAATCTAATGAATGGTTAATATAAGGATTGAATGTCTAATGTTAAAAATCATGTATTTGTGCATATAAATCATTAAATAATTAGTATTGAAATATGTTAGTTTAATTTGACAAGTGAAATAATTTTACTTTTTCACATATTATATATCCTATTAATTTATAAAAAAGTTCAATAATAAAATAAATATTACATTTACGTCTTAATTTTATATGAAGTGTTTAATCTATAAAAATGGTACTCATTTTTTATAAGAGTATTTTATAGTTTAATAGTTTTATTGTGTGTGCATTTATTGCTATAATACGAAATAACTTTGTAGGTTTTTCTTAATGTTTGAGGTGAATTTCTTTGTAACTTTTAAGTTTTTTTTTAATGAATCTGCTGAGCAAAAGCTATCAATGTATTATCCTTTTAAAAAAGCTTGCATTATTGACTTAACTTGTTAACATGATCGTATATAATTATTGTATATATACATATTTTCAAATATTTATAAATAAGGTAACTTGTTATCAGAACAATATCATAAATTTGTTTTTATGATAATGGACAAGGTGTAATATTTCTAGATGCTACAAATGCCTAATGTACCTTTCGTGAGGTTAGTACTTTAAATCAAATGCCAAATTACTATTTTTTATTCATTTTACAATTATAAGTTGTTTTTTTCATATATTAGTAATGCCTCATTTTGTCATAATTCACTGAATCCACCAATGTGTTAAAATATATCGAAATGTGGGACGTGTTTTTAGTTACTTCAAACTTTTAGGTGTAAATTTTCATATTTGTTTATTGAAATTTATATTTTCTTTAAGAATGCAATGAGACATTTTTTGTTTAAATGTGAAGTTTATTATATTTGTGCTGAGCCTTAAGTTCCTTACTGAGATTGTTTACAAACAATTGAGTAAATTATTTTGTGATCTTCATTTATCTAACCTGCTCAGATTTCAACAGTACAGTAACTTGAAGTATATGATAATACCTTCCACTTTGGTGACTTTCCTGACACATAGAAGAAAGGCATAGAATTATGTTATATCCTGTTGCAGTTTTCAGAATTCTCTTGTGTACAACCTCTGTTAAATTTTTCCTAGTTTGTTAGTAGGTTTATAATTCTGCTCAAATGCTTTATGAAAATACCTAATTCCTCGCCCTAAAGCTGGAAATGTTCACTTGTTTTATATTATTTATTAGAATTAAAGTTCATACTGTCCAAATGGGGCGCAAAATAGCTGCCCAACTTGCTAAAGAATCAGTTTATAATGATGAAATCCAATCATTTTAGATTTTGTGGCCCAAATTATATTTAACCTCTAAGCTGCATAATACATTCAAAAATATTTGTTGTGACACCTGTAAGTATATAGGTATGAATCTTGAGATGTGGCCATGCAATTAAGCTATAAATATTGGAAGAAAAAGAGTTAAGGTATAAAGGAGGGGGATCATTTTGGAATTATAATCAAGAAAATATGTTTACTTGTGGCCCTTTTTGGGAAATTGAGCGTTTTGAGGTTAAACCTTTGGCCAACTGAAGGTTTAAATCAAATGCTAGAAATGCTGGTTATAGCATATGATTGTAGCATATTATCATAAGTTTGCCATAAATGCTTGGTAGCAAAATTAACAGGAATCTTTTTGTGTGGTCTAAAGACCTTGAGTTTTCTACCAAAAATTAAAGGACTGTTCTGTTATGAATTCTTAAATCTGATTGTAACAAAAACATGATCTATTTCCTACTTGTTTCTTTTCAAGAAACCCCTCTTCATAACTGTGTATACAGGTTGTTTCAAAATCCATGGGCAAAAATTTAAGCAGTGATAAAGATGCATAGTAGAAATGCCTTCATGAGTAAAGTGCATTCATCCATGAATAACACATGTGTCCTGAAATCAGGCTGCATTGCTAGCTGTTGCAAAAACCAACATGCAGACTTGACATATTGCCCATAATCTGCAGATATCAAGGCTTGCACTATCTGTGCATTATAGGTGGTCAAGTCTTTTGTACTGCTGTGCTTTCCAAACAATCTAGTGAGGCACATTTAGGGCACAGGAAACCTCTCACGTGCTAATATGTGGACGATCGCCCACTCTTTGCAGAATGTCCTCTACAATTGTGGGGTCTGCACACTCCTGCCGCGCCCTGTATCATGCATGCCGGTGACAAAGGATTCTGTTTCACAGAGGCACCAATGCAATCTCTCTAACATTTTTTGGTTTGCAGCACCATTTCTGTGCTTCAGAATTGCCACCAGTTTAGAACCATGCATAAAATGCATGTCTTCCTTTTCCTGATTACTGTATGGCCACATGCCTTCTGAAATCTATGTTAGAAATGATAATATGTAAGAAAACACATGCTTTATGCTCTCCGCCCATGCATGGTATGGTGAAAATTGCTTGTTTAGATGTTTTCTATCACCCCTTAAATTTTTGCCCTGTATGTATAGAAAAAGAGATATGGATTATTATGGGTTCATCACAAAGAATTTTCATCTTAAAAACAGGAGAGATTGAAACTCCTGCTTCAAATATGAAATTTAAATTGTGCAGCTTCACCAAAAAAGTTAATGCTGTTATTAGTTTATGAAATTTAACGTCTAAGAACTGTAAATTCTTTTACGAGTTATATAATTGTTCACAGAACATGTATTATTTTTTCTTCTGTGATTTGTTTCAGTCTTTATATAGTTGAAGTTTGGACTTATTATATGAACCTGCACTATTTACTATTTCTCCATTGTGCAAGTTCTGCAATATTTAGGAATTCTGAGTATTTCAAATTTTTTTTGCAGTTTTTGTTGACCATACTTTATATATAATTTATTTATTGCTTTATATACCATATTCGAATGTTTTTTCTAAATTAATAAATAGCGAGCAGTGCCAGCACCTACTGACATTTGCCATTGCACTGGTGACTTTGTTCAGTTTACATCTAATGTGTTACTTTTGATGCAATTCCATTTCTCATTTAGTTTCCAAATATCTGGGTGGATTCCCTATAGAAGCTTCCTTTCTTTTAACAAAATGCATTGTTTATTTCAGTAGTTTTGGGAGCTGTGGTCTCTTCACAGGGGCATCGTGAAATATTGTAAAAGAATTGAACAGACATTTAGCCTAATGAAAAAGAAAAAAAAGAGAGAGAGAGAGAGAAGCTACGAATATCTAGATATTCTGTGTGGTTTGTTTTTACTTGGCCCTGTTAACAGTAAAGTTGTGCATAATGTTCTTGCAAACATGAGCCATCAACGCTGTGCTTTCTCCATCATGCTATATTTCAACAACAATCTGACCTCAAAACATGTACAAGGTTAGAATAACTTTTTCAAGGCACTTTAAGAAGTTAGTGCCTCAAGGCACCCACTTCTTAGAAAGAAACATTAAAATTTTCTTCATAGTGTTGCTTAAGTTAGTTCATCATGTCGCTTGATTGGCGTTTGTGTATACTGACTTTCAGAAGTCTTTTTTTCTCTGGAGTCAAAAATCCACCATTGTCTTTCAGTTCGGATTTCATGTGATATATGCTTGTCACAGAAATGCCAATCAAATCAGTCGCAAAAATAACAATTTCATTACCGGATTTATTCGGAAAATCTTCGCATAATTTGACAAAAGCATTTTACTACAAGAATATTAATGGCACTGTAATAGTCCTGCTGTACTCATTGATATAATATAATCTGTTACTTTAAAGTATGCCCTTCAAGGCCATTGTGAGCCCTCCCGATTTGCAATCACAACATGTGTTGTAATCACTGCACAGCACTTGTTTTCTCTATCTCATTTGAGGCTTTAGTTCAATTTGACTTGAGGCTTTGTTCATGCAATTTTCATTAAGGAAAACATGCTGATTGGGAATAGGAAAGTCTGATGGGGGGAAAATAACTGTATAGTTCCTCTTTTAAAGTAACATACAAAAGTTTGTATATAGAAGTCTCTAAAATTAAAACTGGAAAAAAAAATATGTGAAATTTCAGAAGCATGCTGTAGCACTTTTTTTTATTATTCCAGCTATGGAGCCTTCTTATTTTATTTTCCTTTTTCTGAAGAGCATCTAATGTAACATTTGAGTTCACTGTTTGCAAAGGTTTAGAGAAGTGTTCCTTTTTCTGAGATAACTGATATTTTACTGCTGAGTAATTTCACATTGTTCTTCTGTTTTACTGTCTGTCTCAAAGCTTAATTCTAGAAAGATGTATTTTTTTCCCCCTTCCTTAAATTCTAAAGCTGTCATCTTGATATATTTAAATAAAATAAAGAATGTAATGTAGTTAGCATTTTTTATAAGTAATAGTTCAGTATATCAAATTCAGAAACAAACATTAAACCATTAACATATTCTAAAACAATATTTTTATGAGCATAGGTGATGAGACACAAAAAGATATTAGAAATAAAAATGAGTAATGGTGGCATTGTTACTTACAGCCTAAGTTAAGTACATGAGAATGTATGCCCGAAATTATATATAGTTAATGTGGACATTAAAAATAATTAAAATTTATAAATTACATCAGTTTGAAACAAAGTGTATACATATAGTGTTGCCGCTAAAAGAAACATTCATCTTTTTGTGTTTCATTGATGCGATTCTAACAGTTTTCACTTTCACGTACTGCAATCAGTGCAAATTATTTTTATTGCTTTTCCACATTTGATCTCTTGCATTTGTAGTGTATGTCAGTGCTAATTTATTATATTCTCCAGTTTAGCACTGTACAGGAAAATTTAAATTCTTGACCAGATACGTGTGAAACAAAACATGAAGCACAGTTGGTAGTCATATGTTTCCATCAAAATTATTCAGAAAGTTGTAGTAAAATATTCCCTTCTAGGAATTGTGCATCTGTACATTCTTTGCACACAATCTGAGCATTGATTTTAGCAAAATATAAAACATTATTAGAACTTATGAATTGGTCATCTGAGGCTTCGTGTGTTTCCTGAACAGTTTTTAATGAATCTGGATCATTTCTTCAAGAATCAGTCAGTTGTTTCTTCAAGAATGTCAACATTATGCGATGTAGAGTTATAAAATGTCACATTTTTCAGGTCATTTCTTAACATTATGTGTGATGTCAGCAGTTTGATGATTCTTCCTTTAATGTACAAAACTAAAAAAGGTTCAACGTCAGCTAGTAGCATTGACCAATTTTCATTTTTAAGGTGCCATCTGCTCATTATGTGCTTTTATTATTATTCATGTTGGTTCATCTATAATAATTCTAATGAACTAATGAGCATTTCATTTTCCATTTTTCTCTTTCCATATGGCATTATTCCACCAGATTCCAGTAATTTATTTTTGCTCCTGAAAATGCTTTTTTTGGCTATATTAAGTATATACAGGGTGTCCATAACTGAACTTGAAATTTGTGAGCAGTCTGTAGCAAAAACTATGCAACAGAATTGTATGAAAATTGGGTAATTGCAGAATGAAATGATGGGAATTTTTTGAAAAAACAAAGTTTCAAAAACCACCACTAGATGGCATTGTGCAGTATAAACTATTGGCATATGAAATGTCATAATCATAGTAATCCTGTGCGTGTACAGCAACCCTATAAAGATGCGAGAGGCGAACCGCAGTCATACTCATTTCCAAGTCAAGGAAGATGATGTTGACTCTCCAGAAATGTGCTTTACGGTTGAAATTGTTTTACTGAAATGGAGACTCTGCTACTCAAGCTTTGCAGAAATTACAGTCTTTGAAACGGTTATGAAAAGCTCCACACACTAGTCAAGGACTAACAGACATGATTAGGAAATTTGAAGCAACGGGAACATTGGGAATTCAGCCAGGAAGAGGACGAAAGTGTGTTCCACACAGGTAGTGGATGATGTAGCTACACAAGTGGCGGAAAACAGATCACAAACCATTGGCAAAACTAGTATTCGGCATATTGCAGCTTCTGTTGATCAAACTCGTTCCATGGTTCATAAGATTCTTCGAAAGGTCTTATGCTACTATCCTTATAAACTGTCACTTGTGCAGCAGCTCTTACCAGTTGATCTGCATAGTTGACAAACTTTTGCATTGCATTTTCTTGCACGAGTTGAACTCTTGGCTGAATGGGCATGGAACATTTTGTGGACCAGCATGCCCACACTTTCATATGGAAGGTGCGGTTAACATGCACAATTGCCGTATTTGGGCTGCTACAAATTCCATTACACTCTTCGCATGTAACGGTTTGGTGTAGCTTTATTGTAACCTTCATGGTTTTTTTTTTTTTTTGCCCCGAAGAGCACAGTGCCGTCACAGTCAACAATACGCTTCATTATTTGAGCAATCCATTATTCCAGCTCTTCAGGCAAGGCGATGTGATACAACCACAGTGTTTTTGCAGGATGGTGCTCCTCCACACATCGCCCGTTATGTGAAACAGGTGCTCCGCTGCCATTTTGGTGACAACAGAATCATCAGCCGGCGATTTCCTACAGTTTGGCCTCTTAGATCCCCCGGACTTTAATCCTTGCAACTTTTGGCTGTTTGGATACCTCAAGGCCATGGTCTGCTATGATCCCATCATCTCTATCCGACCTTAAAGAAAGCATAGAATGCCATGTGCGTAACACTCCTCAGTTCATGCTGCTTTCAACAGTTGAAATGCGATTTTACGCTTCCAGATGGTAGCAGAAAATGGTGGACATCATATCAAGCATGTTTTCTAAACTTTTGTAGATTATTTATATGGTCTCAATAAAGTTGTGATATGCCGCCTAGAGGTGTTTTTGAAACTCATTGGTTTTTTTTTTTTTTTATTATTATTTATTTCCTTGATAAAATTCTCATCATTTCATTCTGTCATTACCCAATTTTAATGCAATTCCGCTGTATAGTTTTTGCTAGAGACTGCTCACAAATTTCAAGTTTAATTATGGTACATGTTTGTGATGGTTTACATGTTGATGGTGTAAACTATCAAAACCGTAAAGCAGTAGTTATAGCATAAACATAACCATAAAGCAGTATTTATGGCTGTTTGAACAAGCACATTCTTTACTTGAATAACATGTTACAAAGTGTGCAATCTCTTCACCCACTCTTGATCACATTTGTGCTTTTTTACATCATTATGACAATACAAGTGATAAAAGGTAAACTGCAACATACTAGCAAGACAAAGACA
>KK121159.1:472740-507329 GCA_000611955.2 Stegodyphus mimosarum
GTATCACTTTACAAATCAGTTGGAAATATTTGGAAAAAAATTACTTTCCTGTCATATCATGTTTTTCAATCATAGTTCTTGTTGAAGTAAATAACAATAAGTACCATTTTATTGCACTGAAGAAATTATTAAGGATAATGAAGAATGGGTAATATAAGTTGCATGAATATTGTTTTTGTAGAATTAAATGTATCCTGGGCTATCAGATATATATATTTATGACTTTGCAGTCATTTTTTTCGTGAAGTTGTAAATCAAAAGACCTGGTATTAAATACAGGACGAGTCAGAAAAATGTGCACAGATTTTGAACTCTCATAGAAAGTTCATTTTTCAACCTACAAGGTAAAATTTTTAGGAACGGTAAGGCTATATTCCACTTTGAAAAATAAGTGTTATTTTCTGGTCAAACTGATGTTCTAAATGGTGTTTGAAGTAAACATTCAAAATGGTGGCCTACAGCATTTATACATTTTTTAGAACGAGTCACGACTGATTCCGTACTTCGCACCAAAGTGTCCATTGAGATTTCTGCGTACACCACTCGAGTCTCGTCCCAAAATGTGTCACGGTTAGCCTACGATACTACAACTCGTCTTTCACTGTTCCCCATTAAAAAAATCGAGCTGTGGTTGGGTGCAGTTTTATAAATGAGATCAACAGATGGTTACACATGAACCAGGATTTATAGGTAGCATTGTTTAGCCAGATGAAGCAGGATTTATACTTAACGAATTGTAAATAGGCATAATTGTGTGTAGCAGGTTGAAGATAAATCCCACATTACTCATGAAAAGGCTGTGAATTTGCCTGGTATAAATGTGAGGTGTGGTTTGTCTTCTAGGATGCTCATTGAGCCTTTCCATTTTGAAGGTAATATAATTGGAGAAAAGTATCTAACAGTATTTGCTGATTCCATTGTCCCTGCCATTCTGCAATATACGGTAATGCCAAGTCTTATTACCAACAAGATGGCTCCCTTTTGCATTATCATAGGAATGCGTGAGAATAGCTGGATCAAAATGTACCAGGCCAGTGGATACGACACAGGGAACCAATCGAGTTTCGTGCATGCTTTCCAGACTTTACGCCGCTCAGTTTTTTTATGAGACACAGTAAAATATTAAATGTACTGTCGTAGACCATGTAACCTTGACAAACTTTGTGATGAGATTCAAGCGGTGTGAGCACATATCCTATTGGACACTTAGGTGCGAAGTATAGAATTATTTGTGACTCCTACTCGGATATGTATTGAGGCTGAAGACCACCATTTTGAACATTTAGTTAAACACCATTTGGAACATTCAGTTTGATTAGAAAGTATACTTATTTTTCAAACTGGACTATAGCCCTACATTTCTCAGAAATTTAAAATTGTAGGTTGGAAAATAAATTTTCTGTGGTAGTTAAAAGAGTGTATACATTTTTCTGATACACCATGTATGTCTATGTACATTTTTTGTTTGCAGTTTGTTAACATATATTAATAATTTGTATTCTTTAGGAAGAAACAAGCTAAGTTACAAAAGGAATTGGAAGAAGCAGCAAGGGAACCTGTCTCTCTTGACACAAGCAGGTTATTCAGATGTTTTATTTTCATTCCATTTACTTTGTTACTAATCAGATGTTTTAGTATTACATTTTCTATGGTGTTTTTTTTTTTTTTAAGTTTTGGTTTATTTTTGTTGGTGTATGCTTTAAATTCATTATACGTTTTCCTTCTCCTTCCCCTCCCCCTCACATTGGTTTTCTTTTGAACACAAAAAGCTAATCACTTATGTTTCTGGTACACATAATGTATGTGTCTGATATAACTGGTCAGTTTTTCTTTTGGGTTAGAAATAAATTGTGTGATATATAGACATATATACTTGTATATATACACTGGTGAAATGAATTAAAAGAATTTTCGTATTTGATCTACAATCGCCAGAACTACTGGACAGATTTTAATAAAATTTGGTGTAAACATAGGTTGATATAATACAAACAAAATAAGCATTCAATAGTTATAATAGACACACGGGTTCGTGTGTAACACTCATGAGAGTCTGAAGCTCTGAAACAGCAGTTACAGAAGACACAAAAGAAATGGGTTAGTAACGGATATGGTCCCCTCTTACAGCCATACAGGCCTCGCAGCGTGATGTCATACTGGAAATAAGGCAGTTTATCAGTGCCTGTGGAATTTGGTCCCACTCATTCAGCAATGCTGTTTTCAGTTCCTGGATGGTTCTTGGAGGGGTTGTGAGTTGCAATTGCCCTCCCCGAGAGTGTCCCAGTCATGCTCTATAGGGCTGAGGTCTCGAGACCTGGCTGGCCAATCCATCCGGCGAATATCCTCACTCTCAAGAAATTCGTCGACCAGAAGAGCTCTATGTGGCCTCACGTTATCATCCTGTAAGCTGAACTCGTGGCCCACTGCACCCCTGAAAAGGCAAACATAGGGCTCCAAGAGCTCATCACTATACCTCACATCAATCATAGAGCCTCTGTCAAAGACGTGGAGAGGTGTGCGGCCATCTAACATGATACCTGCCCAGACCATTACACCGCCACCGCCATAATTGTTGATTTCGCGGACATTGGAGGGTAGGTAGCGTGTCCTTGGCTATCTCCATATGAAAGTATGGCGAGAATCGGTATTTAGGCTAAAATGGGACTCGTTGGTGAACAGAACGGTCTCCCATTACTCCAATCACTGTGCTGCTTGCATCATGCTAATCAGACTCTCATGTCCGTAGACACAAGCGCAATTCGTCTTCCCCTCCACGTGCTTATAAAGCCTGTTTTTCTACTGGCTCCGTCTGCACACACGTGTACCCTTACGTATTTGCTGTACAAGATTTGCATTTTTATCTGGAAGCAGTGGTTTTTCCTTCAGTTTAGTTCTTTTCAAGCAAATTCTCTTAATTTATTTCACCAGTGTATATAGATACACACACACACACACACACACAGAGTTTCAGAAAATCGGTACAAACTTTCAGGAGAGATAGAGTACACCTAGACGATGGAAAAGCATGTAGCAATGCATGGTTGGAAGTGCTTTCCTGCCATAGCAGTGATGGCTCAAAACATGAGAAAAGGACACAAACAGGGTGAGAATATATATTTATTATGCTTATTGCAACGGAAACCAAGATGTAAAACAAAAACAGACGATTGTCATTAAAGAAGGTGTTCAAAACGTATCCTCAGCATGCGATCAGCAGGTGTGGTTGCCAGCAATATCACCAGACCACTCCTGCATTGACTACTTTCTTTGGGGGTTCCATCAAGACATTAATGTGTGAAACCCCCATTAGAAATGCTGAGGAACTTCTTGCACGAATTGTGGCAGTTACTTGAGAAGTCCAGGACATGCTCGGTATTTTCCAGAACATCAGATCTTCTATGTGCCAGAGATGCGAGAGCTGCATCAGGGTCCTGGGTTTGAATTATGAACACCCACCTTTTTTGTCGATTTTTTTTTTCTTATTTATTGATTTCTGCTGTACTAAGCATAATAAATATGTTTCCTCACCCTGTTCATGTTCTTCGTTTCTTGTATTTTGTGTTGTCACTACTGCTGCAGGAAAGCCTTTTCGACCATGCAATTACTATGCGATTTCCCATAGTTCTAGGTATACTCACTCTATCTCTCCTGAAAGTGTGTAATCGAGTTGCTGAAACACTTTGCATATATCATTAAGACCTTAAGTTTAATAATAATTATAATAATAAAATGTTAAATTTTGTCTAGCATTAAAATCATAAATAGTATATCAGTGTGTAGTTGTTAACATATGAATTTATTTCTTATGCATAAACTATAATTGCAGTTATTTAAAGAATTCCTAGTTCTAATGTGAGAGAATATTATGCATGAGAGAGAAGGCCATTATCTGTCACATAACTTTGGTAATCTTATGTATGTCTAATTTTCACTTCAGAGGCACCTTAATTTGAGTTGTATTTCATGTATTAAAAATTTTTCTCTGTATTATTTGCCTTTAAACAGTATTATGGCATAATTATTAAGAATGTCAGTTATTAGGAGTTTATTAGAATGTATTATGAAGTAAGACTATAATTTTAATTTGCTTCTTTAGAATTTTTTCAAAGAAAAAAATTAAAATAACTAATGCTATATGCGCAAACGTTTTTGAAACAGTTTTAGAATATTCTGCATTCTTAGAATGTAAAATATTTGGTTATACTTATGCATTTACTCTAAGCATATGTCCTTAATTCCCAATACTGATTTGATTAGAATGTGGAAAATTGCCTGGGCAAATCAAAATGCTGCATAATTTTTAATCAGGAATTCATTCAGGTTATTTGATCTGAGTAATAGAGTTATATCATATACATTACCTGATTCTTTTCTACACATTACGTGATTATCTTCTTTACACATTACCTGATTCTTTTCCAACCTTTTAATAACTTTCTTCAGCTCGGGAATGACCTTCTCCAAGGCTGTGGATGTCTCTATCAGTATTCATCGCTCTAGAGTTAGTTACTTCTATCTGTGATATGAGATGCAGTCAAATATTTCTGTCAAGTTGAACGTCTATCTAATATTATGAACTTATTATAATTAATATTATTCTAACTAATATTATGTCAAGTAGAACATCTGTGTTTTATGTAATTTAGTGAATTACGAACAGCAACTGTGGAGGTTTTTTACATTTATGTTTTGAGCTTGTTCTTTTTATTAGAAAATGAGAAAAATGGCTTCGAGTTCCTTTTCATGTGTATTTGAGAATTAATTAGAATTAATTAAGAGTTTTATCTTACACCATTCATATTTTGAGTGTTGTTTGAAATGTCGAAGCTACATTTGTCACTTGTTGGATTTGTAAAATAAACTTTTTGTGTTGTCACAAGATGTTTCATTGACTAATTCATTAAACTCATTTCATCACAAATTCTTCTGATATTCGAAGGCAAAACGGAGCACCTGGCATCCAATGACAGGACATGGCTGTTTTTTACGAGTGAGTGAAAAATAGTTTTATATTTTGTTTTTATTCTTTATTCATTATGGAAATTGTATTGAAAGATAGAAAACAATTTAGGAGGTTATTTACTCGAACATTTAATTCTTTTGATGAAGTAATTAAACTGAATTCTGCTGAGAAAATTAATAAATTTGTGGCAGACTACACATAGATTGGAAAATCGCGTGCTCAGTCCCCGCAAGTCGCTGTTTCCAAGCTTTTATGATATACAAGATGACATGGTCTGACATCACAGACACAATAATTCTTTCTAGTTGACAGTGCAAGAGACGTAACTTCATGACTAGTGTCAGGAGATTTTAGCTTTCTGCACAGTGTCTGTCGTCATAGTCTCTCGATTTCAGGAGGGCTGACAAACCAATGATTTTATTTTCCCTCTGATATCATTCCAGTTCTGATGACTCAGAGCATGTAAAATACTACTGAATAATTAAGAAGGAGAAGCTAATTCAGTCTGAAGATTTTTTTCATAGGAACAAAATGTCAGAAGGCTCCTGAACTCTCAACCAGAGAGACCCTCGCTGGCAGGCTCCTCACGTCACAAGGACTATCATTCACTTCAATAACTGTTGTATACTACACAGTCCAGTCACATTAATGTGACCATCTGTCAAAAGCCAGAATAACCACCTTTCGCAGAGCGGACTGCTGCGAGACGTGCAGGAAGAGAGTCACATAGGTCCCTGAAGGTGTTCTCTGGGATGTTGAGCCATGCCGACTCTAATGCCGTGGCCAGCTGCGCCAGATTACGTGGTTGAGGATCCATGGCGCGAACAACTCGATCGAGATGGTCCCACAGATGCTCGATTGGGTTTAAGTCAGGTGAGTTTGCTGGCCAGGGGAGGACGGTAAACTCATCCTGGTGCTCTTCGAACCACGCACGTACACTGGCAGCTGTATGGCACCTCGCATTGTCCTGCTGGAAGATGCCATCATCCTGAGGAAAAACAATGCGCATGTAGGGGTGAACATGGTCCGCAAGGACAGATGCGTACTTGTATTGATCCATTGTGCCTTCCACAATGATCAGTGAACCTAGAGAATGCCAGGAAAACATTCCCCAGACCATAATGCTCCCGCCTCCAGCTTGGACCGTTCCGGCAATGGTTGCAGGGTGGTTCCTTTCAGAGGTTTCACGCCTTATACGCCAACGTCCATCTGTCCGATGGAGCATAAAACGCGATTCATCCGAAAACGCAACCTGTCGCCACTCAGTGGACGTCCAGCTGCTGTACTGGCGTGCAAATTCTAGCCTTCGCCGTCGATGAACAGCAGTCAGCATAGGTGCACGAACCAGGCGTCTGCTTCGGAGGCCCAGACGCAGCAATGTTCGCTGAATAGTACTTTGGGAGACACTTTTGGTAGCCCCTTGGTTCATTTTGGTGGTCAGTTGCTCAACGGTAGCCCGTCTATCTGCCCGAACGCATCTCCGCAACCGTCGTTCGCCTCTGTCATCTATGGCCCGTGGTGCACCACATTTGCCACGTCGCTGATTTTGGACAGTCCCATTTTGCCATGCACGGTACAATTTTACCACGGCGGCACGCGAACAGTTCACAAACTCAGCCGTTTCGGAAATGCTTCCACCCTTGGCCCGAAAGCCAATGATCATGCCCTTTTGGAAGTCGGATAAATCGCTTCGTTTCTGCATTACGCCAACGATTGAAATGTTTTCCGAAGCCCTCACACACCCTTTATATACGCTCAACTGCACTGTGCTGCCACCTGCCTTCTGTGATTGGTTATTTAACTCTGACATGGAAAGTACGTGGTGGTCACATTAATGTGACTGGACTGTGTATTTATAGATTATATATATTTGTAAAGAGCTTCTTGTAATTCTAATAAATGTGTTTTAAGTTTAATAATGCAGTGAGTATTATACAACCTCACAAATGTACCAGATGCACTACCTGCTGCCACTCAACACAGTTATAACCACCAGTCTCCCACAAATTAAAGCTGATTGGAGAGAAAGCTTTATTAATGATAGCATGTGAAGAAAAATACAAACAATTGATGTATTCTGAAAATACTTCCAATACCAAAATAGAGAAAGTGGTAGATGAGTCAGAAATATATATTGATCACTGAAGATCTTTAAAACAGAAGCTAGAAACTCTAATGAGCAAAGTTCTCTTCTAAGAATGAAAGTTTGAATGTTACTTTATGGCCGAACATTTTATTGCATAATCCAAAATAAGATTACCTACTTTTGACGGGAATGTAAGAAACTGACTCTACTTTTAGTGGCAGTTTAAAAAAAATTTATGTTGACATTAATATTGATTTTCACGATAAATTTTCATATTTATCTGAAGCAATGGAAAGAGGCAGTCCTGCCGAAGAATTAATTAAAAGTTTTCCCCAGGTAGTAGTAGTTATGGACAAGCTTTAAAACAGCTAAAAATGCATTTTTGGTAGAGAAATGCATTTTGGTAGATTTTGGTTTTAAAAATGCATTTTGGTAGAGAAGAATTATTGATTCAAGTATACATCAGAGATTTATGAGCATTAGTTGTTAAAAAACAGATCTGTCCTAAAAATTCTTTAAGAAAATTGTTTGATCAACTTGAGAGTAAACTCACTCACTTGAGCTATTAGAGGTTACTAGGGGAAAATATGCTGTCATTTTATTTCCTGTAGTTGAATCGTTGTTACCTGAAGAAACTCTTGTTGCTTAGAAGTACTATAGATCTGTTTATTGTAGAGTTCAAGAAGTTAGTTCAGATAATTCAAATCAAAGTAAAGCTAGAATTGGGAAAAATGATTTAGAATTTTTGCAAGACAAAGCTGAAGCTGAAGAATGCGTTTTTCTAGCCTCTCAAAGTTCCTTGAAGTTTGACCTTCAACTTCAAGGTCAAAAGCAGAAGTAAAATATAACTTTTCCAATGAGAAAAAAGTGATAGATAAAAAATTTAAGAGTTGAAAGTTTTCAAATGTACCTTGTGCGACAGACCTTCTAACTTCATCTCAAGTGTCAAAACAGTGTATATTCTGTTCTAATTTGTATTATTCTGGAAATTGTCTAAAAGCAAGAAAAATACCTTTAATGCAGACGAAGTCACTTGTTCAATAATCTCACAAGTGTTTTTTATGCTTAAAATCTCGACATTCAGTCAAGGACTGTAAATTGAAAGCTAGTTGTGTTGTGGTAAAAAGTACTGTATTCTTCTATGTAGAAAAATGCATCAAATAACTGAGCCAAAAAAAAAGAGAAGAATCATCTGAAGTTGAAAAGAAAACCGAGATTGGTGCTGAAGTGGATCAACCAACCTCTTTCCAACTTATCTTCTAGTCCAGACGAATGCTGCAAACATTCAAAGTGATAATGAGAGGCAATGAAAAAAAAGTGTCGCAAGAGCTATTATTGATACAGCTTCACAGCGATTATATTTATTATGAAGTACAGCCAAGAAATGAACTATGAACATCAGAATTGTGAATATTTGCAACACTCTTTATTTGGAGGGAAAAAATTCAGGGCTATGGGAGCACAATGTATACACTTTGTGTCATGAAGTGTGCTCGGGAATTATAGTTGTAACTTTAAACTTCTTAGTGAACAAATTATTTGTCAGTGCCACCTATTGTCAATAAACTTTGTCTGAAGGAGTTAGCTACTTGTAGTATAAGTATTAAGGATGATTGTGAAGATCCTATTGAAATCCATATTGGGGCTGTTGTAGCTAGAAAACTTGTGAAGGTGGTCGTCGTGAGATACCTTGTGGTCTCGTAGCCATCAAAACAAACTTGGAAGGTCAGTTATAGGATGAATGCCCAATACTTTGAGAAATGAGTGTACATCATCATTGTTAGTTACATCCCTGTTGTCTACAGTGGAGATGATAGCAGATTTATGCATCTTGGACACACTTGGCATTACTACTGTGTCAGTCAAGAAAAGCCAGATTGAACTGCAAGAAGCTGCTCAATTACGTTTTCTAAATACAGTCCATTTAGTAGATTATCATTTTGAGGTTGATTTTCCCTGGTTGGAAGATCATCCAGCACTACCAGATTATTTTGATTTAGAAACTGAACAAAAGTGTAAAATGTCTTAAAACTGAGCTCAATTATGAAGCTTATGAAAATGTTTTTAAGGAATGGCTGGAAGAGGGAGTAATCGAAGAGGTTGCCAAAAGCGATCAAGCGCGTTACCTTCCTCATCGAGAAGTTATCAAAGAGAATAGTACTACAAAACTCGGACTGGTATTTCATGCTTTGGTCAAAGTAAAGGGGTTTCCTGGTCTACATAGCTGCTTAGAAAAACGTCTAAATCAAATAAAGCAGAATCTGAATTGTTTTAACACAATTTCGAAAAGAAGAGATGGTTGTTATTGCTGATACACGAAAAGCCTTTCAACAAATAACTGTTTCACCCATTAATAGAGATTTTTTAAGGTTCTTATAGCTTAATAGTGATGTTCAGCTGAAAGAGTACTGGCACTGTCATGTAGTTTTTGGTGTAGCAAGTAGCCCTTTTCTTCTAAACTCTACTATTCAACTTCACTTACGAACTGTTTTGGAGAAAATAGAAACTGGTGACTCCTCATATCCAAAAAGTATCATTCAAAAACTTATGCATAGCTTCTATGTTGACAACTGTGTCAGTTAAGTCACAAATAAAAATGAAATCTATCTTTATTAATGCATCAACTGAAGTAATGGCTGAGAGAAAATTTGAGCTTAGAGAGTGGGAGTTCAGTGTTATTAATGATGATGATTCTGTTGATATGAATGTGCTTGGTTGAATATGGAATAAAATATCTGGCACTCTACGAATAAATACTGGTAGTATAAAAGAGTTATAATTTGAAAAGTAACTAAGCAGTTAATCTTAGATTGTTTGATCCTCTTGGTAATATTGTCCTGTCATCCTTATCCCTAAATTATTGCTTCAAGAAACGTGGAAACGGAAGATAACATGGGATGAAGAAGTTGATACATGTACGAGAACTACGTTTGTAAAATGGCTGAGAGATATTGACTATTTAGAAAGATTTGTTTTCTCGGATATTTTGGTTCAAGGAATACAAGTGATAATACTTCATCACATATTTTCTGTGATGCAGTAAGCATGCTTATGTCATGGCTGCGTTCATCAAAATAAAAACTTTTGATTCTGTTAAAGTACAACTGATTTAAGTCCAGGAGTAGAGTTGCACCACCTGGAAAAGATGAAACTGCTATCTCGAGATTAGAATTACTTGCAGCTACTATAGCATCACAACTTTAGTCTTCAATTTTATCTGAGTTACAGAGTAAAGAAGTTTACTTCTGGAAGGATTCTTGCACTATTTTAGTGGGGATAACAAGAGAAGAAGCCAGGAATGTCTTTGTTCAGAATAGAGTGAAAGAAATAAGAAGAGTAATAAATAAAAATTCTTGGAGACATAGTCCTGGTTGTATGAATACAGCTGATCTCCAGAGTAGAGGTTGTTCAGCTCTAACTTTATTGAAATGCAACTGGTGGCTAGGTCCAAGTTGGCTTTACTTCCCTGAAGAAGATTGGCCAAAAGGTGACTTAAATTTAGATGACAGTGAGTGAGATTGTTAGAGGAAAGAAAAAGATCATAGTTTCATCTGTAACAAAATATTCAGTTTCTGCATGCTTGGTTACCAAAAGAAATTGGTATTACAGATATTTTTCCAAGTACAAAAGGATAGTTAATCTAATTGCGTAGATACTAAGATTTGCCTACAATTGTCGATCTGAAAAATTTAAGAGAAAAAAAAGGAAATCTTGATTCTGATGAAATTTTTGAGGCTGAGAAGTTATTAATTAAAGTGGGCTCAAGAAGACTTTTGTAAATGAAAGAGGAGAGAAATGGAAAACTTTAACAATATTCATGGATCAAAGTGGAATCCTCAGACTGAAAACTAAACTTACCTTTCATGAGAATACAGAAGAATTTAAAATGCCAGCAATTCTTCCATCCACTCATGAGGTTGTCAAGAGATTAGTGCGATAGTATCATGAGTATAAAGCACACGCTGGTACTGAAATTCTAATAAATATTCTACATCAAAGATTTTGGATTCTAAATGCTCGTAAAACTGCGAGATCTTTCATTAATCAATGCACAGTGTGTAGAAGATTTTCTGCAGAAAACCTAGAAACTTATACTGCACCTCCTCCAGAAGACATACTACGAGAAACATCTGTATTCGAAATCTGTACAGTTGACTTTGCTGGACAAGTGATCTTGAGAGGCAACACGAAATCTTGGATCTGTTTATTCACCTGCGCTGTGTATAGGGCAGTCCATTTAGAGTTGGTTGATGTCTACCGACATTTTTTTACTATCTCTTAGAAAATTTATAGCTCATAGAGGATGGAGTAGAATCATATACTGTGACAACAGAACTAATTTTGTTGCCACTTCAAATGTACTTCAAGATCTAAACTGGAACCAAATCACTGATGACACGTCTGTATTACCAATTCGGTGGAAGTTCAACCCACCAATTGCCTCGTGGTGGGGAGGTCGGTGGTAGAGATTGATAGGAATTCTTAAGAAATTGCTAAGACAGGTACTAGAAAGAGCTTCCTTACCATGATTCTGTGCGACTGTGTAGCAGTGATTAACTCCCGTCCATTGACATATGTAACCGAAAATTATGTACTTTAATGCTTTAAGTCCATGTCTATTTCTGCAAGACAATCGAAGAAGTGGTGTTCAGATTTTGATCACATTGGTCAAAAAAGTCTTAATAAGCAGGTTAGATATAGAGAAATTCTGCAAAGATATTTAAGGCACAGGTTTAGGCCTGAATATCAGAGGCCCTCATTCAAAGTCAGAAAACAGAAAATCCGTGAAAGTGAATATTGGTGATGTTATATTGATAGCAAGCGATAACACTAAGCAAATCAAAAGACTAGAGCAGGTTATACAATCAGAGTACCTAAGAAATTGGACTTATGAGCAATTTATAATTTTCTTTTGCAAGTTAAATTTTTAAGATAAAAAATTAACTTAGGTGGGAGGATGTTAAGTTGAACATCTATCCAATATTATCTTTGTTTGATGTAATTTAGTGAAGTATGAATGGCAATAGTGGAGGTTTTTTACATTTATATTTTTAGCTTGTTCTTTTTATTAGAAAATGAGAAAAATGGCTTCGAGTTGCTTACGATTACCAGCAGAAGTACAATTGTTTATAAACTGTACTAAATAACCAAGTTATTCAGAACTGTTTTTGTGTAAGCTTCTTAATATATGAAGATGTGATATTTATATTGTTTGATTTGCAGTCCAAAAATTATTTACTGGTTTATGTGAAGTTTCAGTTTTTGAATCAGCTGGGAAAGAATTTCATCACTGTTAGTTAATTCCAGCAGTCAACAATCATCCACACAAATCCCTACCATGAATTTCTTGTTATCATGTGCTCTAAAAAAGAGACAGGGATCATTATTACCTATTTTCTAGTTCTTCCTTTGTTCTAAAGTCGACTGTTGCATATTGTTATTCATTGTTGTTGGTTTTAGAATTGGGTTTTTATTCTGTATGTATCCATAACAACGAGTTGTCATAGTAAGAGAAAAATGTTTTTGCAAGATAGATAAAAAAATTATTTGCCTTTAAAAACATATTTTGGGACAGTTTTTTACATATTTTGGGACACACATAAACATTTCTATGGTGGTACTGGTGTGGATAGCTAAAAAGGAGCCATGGAATAACTTTGTTGGTAATAGAGTCAAAGAAATTAGAGAACTCACTGATATCATCTGCTGGAGATATCTATGTGGTGAACTTAATCCAGCAGGTAAACCATCTCTATTTTGGTGCGAATTCCTGAAAACGAGATGGTGGAAGGGTCTTTCATGGTTAAGGAAACCTGAAATTACATGACTTGTAACAAATATAGTTTACCCAGAGGAAGTTTTACAAGAGCGAAGAAACCTTATGCTGTGCCTCATGTATTCAAGGATCAGAGAAATTTAATTATTGAGTGTTGTATTTCTTGAAATATTCTGAACAATGATTGAAATATTCTTTATTATATATAAATATAATTAATATAATATACATATAACAAAAATTATATATATAAATATGTAATAATAATATATATTATATATAAATATAATATAAAATAAATTACATACATAAATATTGATTTCTTGACATATTCTGAACACATGATTGTTTGGATAATTAGATTTTGGGACTACTTAAGCCAAACATTTCTGTATCTGTAACTAGTGATGAAATAAAAAGGGGCAAAATTTTACTTATATTGTTGATTTAGAGGAAACGGTCAGTAGAAAACAAGAAGATAAAATAGAATTTTAACCCACCAAATTCACTGTGATATGGTGAATGCTGGGAGTGTATGATACACAGTATGAAAGATCTACTGAAAGAATTCTTGGCAGAGCTAATCTAAAACCATTATCATTAACCTAATCAGTAAGTGCTCTGAGTTTAGCTTTGGCTGATGTTGTTGCACAGAACTGAGTTTCTTTCCTTAGCATTTTTGGGTTTTGCTATAAGATCCCAAGCATTATTTTCAGCATTTGCTGATATCTCAAATTTCATAATATTGAGCGACATCTTTCTTTCATCTGGTTCAATTGCTTGTCATGTGTAGCAGGATTCAGGTAATTATTATTGGAAACAGCATCAGGAAGCACAAAAATCAAATAAATAAATAAAAAATAAAGTTCGACAAGCTGAGCAGTCCAAAACACAAAAGCAGTCTTATTTTGATTTCACAAAGGACCAGAGTGATATGAAAAGTATAATGCTCTCTCACATGTAATGGCCTACGGAGTTTTTTTTAATGCAATATAAAGCATTGAATAAGCAAGTTCTATTATAACTATAATTTTCTGTTTTTTTTATATATTTTCTGTAATTTTAATTTATATTTGTTATACTTCCATAGAAAAATATACAACATGAAAATGAGAATATATGTGAGGTATATTTTTCAGGTCAAAAGCTGCTGTCTGTCTAGATGCTATTGTGCCAAGGAAAGTAATGTACAAGTTTGTAAGTTATGTTTTCAGTGTATGTTATAAATTTTGTTTTAATATTGATCTTTTTATTAATAAATGATCATCCAAATGTATACAACTACATTTTTAAATTTTTAAATGGAGAGGACCAGAAATTTCCATTTGATAGCCTTGCAGTTAAGTGTATCACATGCACACTCCACTCCACCCCCCAAAAAGTGGGGACAGTTCTATATCTCCCGTTCTACTGGGCCGATTGACGAAATTCAACTTGTGTGTTTCATGTCTCAATAAGGATATGTATTAGATTTATATGTAGCATTGTTTTAATATAGGTATTTTGTCCCCAAATCGGACTTTTTCTGAAATGACATGCCAATTTTTTTTCCATGTTTCGATTCTACGACTCAAATTATGCCTAAATATTAAAATTTGTAAAATTTGGTGCACAATTTATGGAGAAATTCAAAAATTTATCTTGGTGCAATTTTTTCAGTTTGTGCCAAGAATAATTCACTTGGTGATCTTCTTAATAGATGGCAACCTATTTTCCTTTCCCTTTTTACATTGTGCATGAGCGGGAAAAAAGACATCGTTCCTGCTTTTAATTAATTTTAACAAAGTGCCTAAACCACATTTGATCTTATCACTTTCAACAAATATGCCAAATTTCAAAATGTGCCAATATGTAAATTCACATATATCCTAGAAAATTTTGAATAAAAAACTTAATTCTTTGCAGGTATGCTTAGAAATACTTCTGCTTTAAGATGATGGTAACAATTTTATAGCTTATAATTCAAAATGTTTTTCGAAAAACTTATAAATTTTTTTAAAATAAATAATAAAAAATGGGCGAATTTTATTTGGAATGTGAAAGGAGGAATCAGATAAGTTTAATGAAAAAAAGAGATATTTGGAAATATATACCAAATTCAGTTAACATTGAGGAGCTAAAATTTTGAGAGTTAATTTTTTAAAAACTACTCGTGTGATTTTTACAGAACTTGGCAGTGTTGCATAATTTGAGTCTTGGAATCAAAATATGGGAAAAAAATTGAGATGTTGTTTTAGAAAAAGTCTGATTTTATGTCAAAATACCTATATTAGAAAAATGCTGTATATAAATCTAATACATATCCTAAATCATGCTTTCGAGACATGAAAAATGCAAGTTGAATTTCGTCAATTGGCCCATTAGAAAAGGAGATATAGAACTGTCCCCCTTATTTTTTCCCACAGTGTACAGCCTGCTATCATGTAGGTGATACGCAGCCTTTACTTTGAGATGAGGTTGAAGTTTAGAATCATGATATAAGTTAGTAAGGTATTCTTGCTCAAGTTGCTACATAGAATTTATACTGCACATATTCGTATATTGAGAGGAGGGCTGTGATATATATTTCAATAATTCAACTGTCTAGGCAGGCAAGTTCTATATGTAGGGATCGAACTATTCTAAAGGCCCTCACACCGTCTAGCCCATGCTTGACAGCTGTCGAGTCACTTAAATAAATCACTAAGAAATCCATTTAACAAATTACATTTAGTTAATAGCATAAGGAATTATGCAGTTGAAGGGACCAAACATAACATTGCTGTGTCATACACTCATGAACACAGCAGCAAAGAATGAAAAGACAACAAAAGCATATCATCATTGCTGGAAAAGAATTCATCTATTGAAGACTGAAGCTGATTTCCAACATCCTTCCCCCTTCTGTATTTACGGCTATTGCAGGAGGCTCAAAACACTTCCGAGATATTATACAGATCAAGGCAATGAGGCACACAGCTCTTCCGGATCGGATAGTCTGGACATCTGAAGAAGGGCTAGAAGCATCCAGCATCGGTTCTGGAGCAGTTTTACTCTTTACAGGATTACTGTAAAAGAGAATCTAAAAATTCATTAAGAGATTATCTCCAAAGGAAACATTCTCTGGGTAGGTCTGATTAAAACATTAGAGTGAGTTCTCAATTTAACAGTTCGCACTTTACCATCTTCTCCCTAGTAGAAGTTCTATAACTTTGACAAGAAGCCAATTAAGATATTTTTTAAAATCATTTCCAATGAGAACAATATCACTCATTTTGCATTGAAACAATGACATTTCTGTCTTTGATGTTGAATTAATAAGCCAAGATAATCTTTGTGAAAATGCATTTTTAATTCCTCTAAAAGCTTAGTGCAATATCGAATATGTTTACGATAGTGATTAGTAGTATCAATAAAATCAATATCAGTCATATTAATTTCAGAGTTTTCAAGAAGCAATGTAGCTGTTGTAAAAGAAACTAAATTATCAGAATCCTCAGATAAGTATGTAAGCGGACTTTTGACATAATGTTTACATTTGATACAGTTTTTTATGATACTACGAACAGGTCTCTTACCTCCGACAACATAGAATTTTTCACATAATATACGTAATAGAATCTGTGTTTCTGCTTGATAGTTTATATCATGAAAATGTTCAACAAATCTTTGAGTAAAATTACATTTGCCAGGCAATAATATAGGTGAGATAAAGGATTGGGAATCGATATGTTTGGTTATTCGCGTTTTAATTCTAATGAGTCTGTATTCATCTTTAAATACATTACAGATAGGCACATTATTAGGTGCAGGGAAATATTCAGATTTGATTCTTTTAATTAGTAGTGAAATTCTCCGGTAATGAAAGTTCTCCAAATTTTTCATCTTTAGGTTCACTGTACACATTATCTACGAAATGTTACATCTAGGTTACAAGACGAACAATGGATTAATATTTAGAAAATCTCCTTGCATAAAATGGTGTACTTTCTTCAGAAAGTTTAATAATGCTCAGTGAAACTTTCTTTTTTCTTTATCTACTTCCCTTTTAAAAGATATTTTATTAGGTGACTATTTCGTAGAGTTTTCGAAGATCCATGATGAACTTTCCCACTACTGAATTTTAGTTAACTTTTCAGGTGAACATCTTCGAGCAATAACATCAGCAACATTGCATTTCACCCAGGACAGGTCTCCAATTCTCTAATGAAGTTAGCTGATGCTCCTTTACTCTATTTGAGACAAAAACAGATCACTCCCCCTGTTCTCAAGTCCATCAAAAGGCCACCATGGAATCACACCAAAATGTAACCTTTACTTCATGCAAATCAAGAGCTAATCTAACAGAATGTGCTAATAGAGCTCCTATACAACAAAACATTAGTTCTAATTTCGGTATCAACAGTTCCTCAACTGGTGCAACTCTATATTTAGCTCTTAAGAGACGAATTTTGACACCAAGAGAAACCTTCATTTTGTTTGGAAAAAAACGCAAACACCATATAATGTTCTACATGCATCTACAAATGCACATAATTCAGATGTCTTCTTTACCTCTGTTGGAGATGGCTGCTTTAAACACACAATTGCACAACAGTTGGGTGGAGTCTAACAGAACGAGCACCTCTTGTGATTGGACTATTTTTGATTATTGTGTTTTTTCCTTAATTGCGAAAAAGACAGAGAAATCATGTAAAAATCTCTCTCTATATATATATGAGTAGTATAATAAACTTAATGCATCTAAAGTTAACATTAAACTGGAATAAAAAACAAGGCAATTCCTCAACAATATGAGTAACTGCAACCGTGCATAAGAGGTTTAACACAATATCTAAACCCATCAAAATTAAAGTTAGAATTCGTAGTAGAACAAACTCGAAAAATACAAATGTGAAATGGAAAATATGGAAAATTGTAAAAATATAAAAATTAATCTCCTTTTACTAAACTCCAATTTAGAACTCATCAGGGTAAAATGAATTAAAGCTTCATAAAAGTCGATTAATATGTTTTAAAAGCATGCTTCATTCTCCTGGTTCATTTGAGATTAAAAACCGAAAAATGATTCAATTAAATTTTCATTTAAGACAATAAAATTCGTATAAAACCAAAAAATCAAATCTGAAATGTACTAGAATGTACACACTTTTGAAACACTTGGAGAAAAGAATAAAACATAACACGGTGCCAAATTAGTAGCAGTGTAATGTTTTGCTTTTGTTGAAATAGCCATATTAAAATCTCAGTATGAAATAATCCCTGCTCTGATTATATCTTCTTTAACCTTCATGTTTAACTCAGAGAGTTGCAACATAATATTCTGGAATTCGTGACGTTTTTGGTAAAATATGGATATCAAAGTTTTGAAAGTGAAATGAATGCTGAGAGCAGTATGCTGCAACAGTGTGACTCAGAGAATTGAAAATGAAAGTTTAAAACTGACAAATCAGTCAATACATTGTTTAAACAAATTCAAGCGTTTAGAAACAGATCAAGAAGTTTCGAATTTGCTGCTAAATGATGATACCGTTCAAGAGGAATATTCCAAAGATTTTCTGAAAGCGGAAGAATACTGAGACAAATTCTGGTTAATTCGTTCGTTACTGGAAAATGCAGGGAATGCAAATTTGGCTGTTGAAGGAACAACAAGCAAGCAAAAAAGGGAAATTCAAGCTTTTGAAACTAGAATTGATGAAATTTAGTGGAGACCTGGAAGACTACTTCCTTTCCTTTTGACCTCAGTTTGAAAATATTCACAAAGATAAATGCTGTTGTGGATGAAGACAAATTTCAATATCTGTTATAATGTGTGGTACCAGATTCTAAAGTGGCAAAATTGGTAAGTTTTCTGCTAACTAAAGAAAGTTATTCAAAGGTGATTGTGCAACTTAAAGAACGCCATAGGAGAGATGAACTTTTGGTTCAGATTTATGTACAGAATCTACTTTTCGTAGTAATGAAAAATGCTGCTGGTCAAATTAAAGGAGATTTAGCCAAATTTTGTGATTTACTTGAGAGCAAGCTCATTGCATTTGAAAGCCTCAGTAGAACTAAAGAAAGAACTCAGTAGAACTAAACAAAAATTTGCTGTATTTTTGGAGTCACTTGTTGAATCCTGCTTACCAGAGACTTCTTTGTGCATGGAAAAGAAGTCGCTTGATGGAAGATAACGCATTATAGTAAAATAGTGCACATTCTTTGGATAAGCGGTCCTGCTTTCTGCGGAACAGGTGCCAAAGTGAGGTGATCAAGCTCGTTTGTACTGGGTTAAGAGCTTCATGTTCTGCACATTTACGTCCACATTCTGAGGATCCGGATTGCGGTACAGCTGCTGCCCTGGTAAATTTTCAACCAATACAAGTAGGAGAAACTGATGTTGTATTTTTTGTGAGAAATTCCATAATTCTGCCAAATGTTTTTCTGTTAGAAAAATGTCTTTGGAGGATAAATGAAAACTTTTGTGCAAAAGTGTTCCTGTTTTCACTGCCTACGAGTTGGACATTATTCATGGGCATGCAAAAGTAAAGTAAAATGTTTTAACTTGGGATAAATTTGACTATACCGTTATGTGTGAGACCTGTAAAGTCAAATGAAACTGAAAGTATTGCTTTGTAAACACTTGTTTTGAAAATATGATTCGAAAGTAATTAACTTAAAGTTTATACGATTTTAGACAGTAATTCACAAAAGTTTTTATCTTTCAGAAAGGATCATTAAATTTTAGCAACTGCGTCCCAAATCGAAACAAACCATTATACACTGTTTGCGGGCAGATTTAAGTCCTCATTCCCATTTAGTGTTTGATGTTAATTAAAGAATTTTGAGGGCAGGTATGGCCATAATTTTGAAGTACTTTCTCAAAGCAAAATATGTGGATCTATTCCAGAAGTAGTTGATCACAGTGCCCTAAAAGAATTAAAAGAAAGACATATTACCTTTTCTGACTTGCAAGCTAAAGAAATGACATTGAATTGTTTTTAAGAACAGATGCCATCGTGGACATTAATGGCAGCTCTCTGAAACTGAACTTGGGTGTAACTCTAGTTGAGAATAAATTTGGATACACTGCGATTGGTAAAGTAATTGACTTACGTAAAAAACCTACTTCAGTTACTGTTCCAGCATTACTGGAAAATAATTTTTGCAGCAATATAGTTTCACTGCATTGTGCTAATTTTAGTGTAACCAAACTGTGGAATGTAGATGCCATTGGCATAACAGACCCAACTGAAGATGTTAAATGTGAACTTGCTCACTCTGACACCCTTAAGCTATTTAAAGAGAATTTAAATGTTGTTCTTAATAGCTGATATGAATTACCACTACATTTTAAATCTGAAATCCTGTTACCTAATAGCAAGTTTTTGACCTTTAAAAAGCATCAAAAGAATGTGTCAATGAATTAATGAGAAAATTCAGTTAAATGACTAAGGTAGTTTTTAAGCAATGGGAAGATCTAAAAATAATAGAAAAGGTTCCTGAAACTGAAATTGATAATTTGGTTTATTATTTACCCCCATACACCTGTTACAAAGCAGGCTAGCCAGACAATAAAGGTAAGGCTGGTGTTTGACGCTTTAGCCCAAGAGGGAAATCAACCATCCCTAAATAATTGTTTAAATAGAGGCCCAAACGTAATTGATATCATACCTGATATAACTGATGGGTTTAGACTGTACACAATTGGTTTATCATAGGACGTTAAGAAAGAGTTCCTTCAGCTGAGCATTATCACAAAATTACAGAGATTACATGAGGTTTCTTCTTCCAACTCATGATGAACCTATGATTTACAGACACTGCAGAGCAGTGTTCTGCATTTGTTTACCTCCATTCCAATTCTCAGCTGTATCGATGCAGCTGTTGGTTCCAATTTTCAGCATCGATACAGCTGAGAATTGGAATGGAGATATTCCACTCAGCGGGTGAATTATCTGGAATAATTAACCTGCTGAGTTTGGCGGTGTGACCAAATTAAAGCATTCATTTTATGTTTATGGAAAACCTTCTACGAGTCTTGCAGTGTTCGATTTCAGCAGTACAGCTTGCAATAAATACTGGAACTTGTCTTCTGTGGGCAAACTTGCATCGGTGTATGTTTTTTCGAATTGTGATCAAAACGAGAGAAATTTCTTAGCTTCTCAACTGAACTTCTGTAACTCAGTTTTTGAGAGTTTAAACTGCCTTTTTTTCGCTAGCATCACTTGCCATCAACGATTCCTGAGCTTTGCTTCCAATTACATATTCTTTTATTTTAGAAATCAACTTCTAATACTTATCTCTATATCTTTGAGATTTTGATAAATCCTGTTCATATTTTTGCTCAGAGTAATCTGCAGATTGCAAAATAGCGTTTTCTAATTCTTCTTGCCAGATTGCCAGTTTTTCAAACTTGTTCTTGAACTGCAGTTCTAAAATTAAAAGTTCGTTTGCATCTGGATTTTCTTTCAAAAGTGCAGTAATTATTTTGTTCGAATATAAAATAAAATCTTTTTGCGATCTCTTTGTTTGGCTATTAATTTTGGAACAACTATATTGCTTAATCAATTGCTAAGTATTGGCCCCACAACCTTGGGTGCCATGATAATATATTCTCTGTCAGGGTAGAACTATTCTAAAGGGGTTTGCACACATCTAACCATTTCTTAACAGCTGTCGAGTTATTTAAATTAATGACTAAGAAATCTATTTAACAATTAAATTACATTTAATTAATAGCATAAGGAATTATACAGTTGGAGGGCTCAAAATTAACATTGCTGTGTCGACACTCGTGAATATAGTGACAAAGAATCAAAAGAGAACAAAACCGTCTCTTCACTGCAGTTCTTTTGAACTGTTTGAAAAGAATTCATCCAACACTTCAAATCTATTGAGACTGAAGCTAATTTCCAACACTATATTTTCCTACAAACCATCCTGCCAACTTCTATAAAATGTCTAAAGCTTAACATTGCTTCTTTTCATTTTACTGAACTTGCAAAGTAGACAGTCCTAAACTCTCTGACTGCTTATCCCTCGATTTCTACGGGCAACATAATGTAGCACAATTTACTCATCCCGTGACATAGCGGGCTTGCATTTTTTCATCTATTAAAAGCATATCACACTGTTTCATTTTTTAACCTTCAGTAATACATTTTGTGCAGTGATTAGTCTTTAAATTACCTTTTTTTCCTACTTATGGAATTGATTTTCCCCAAAATTTCATATATTTGTGTTAAGTTTTTGAATTGATATGTAGATGTCAAATAAGAAATAAAAAATGCACAATTCTTGAAGCGATTATGTTAAAAAAATTAACAGTCAGAGTTAAAGGAAGACACCGCAGTTAGATTGCATGTCATGAATTTTTTATATGTGATCACTCGAATAATTCTGTGAGAGGAAGTTTCCAGTCAGGCAGTGACATGAAGATGATTTATCAGACTTTTTTTTGTTTCTTAGGCAGAAGACTTCATCCAAAATGATATCCTTCAGCTGATTCGTTGAAAGACATTTTTGTTTGTTCTAGAATGGCTAGCCTTTATGAGGCAAAGCTATAACCACCACTGTCATTTAAAAATCAGTTTTTAAACCTTTCAAAATATTTGCTAACCCTGTGAATGACACTTCTTTTTGGATCTATTCATGAAATGAAGACCTAGATTTATAAAGCATTTGTTAGCTAAATTTGTATAAGTGCGTAGTTTAGTCTTTTTTTTTTATAAACTTCCATTCATTAAGATGATATTTACATCATTTAAGAAAATAAGAAAACTAAAAATTTTAAATTATCTGCTAATATATGCAAAGTGACAAAAAAACTCATGACATGATGGTGGTTATGCCACTCTTAGTTAAATTCTTTAAGATACTTATTTTTTTAATAAATTAAGCTGACCACTGATATTAAAAAATGATTTATGCTACTGAAAAATGTTATAAATCTCCAAATTCAGCTCATGGAAGAGAAATTGGCTCTTAAATTCATCACAAAAGTTAATTTTTTGTGATAATGCAACTTCAAACATATATTAGCATTGATTTAAATATAAATGTTAATGTATATGCATCTTATCTGCAGTTTACATTTTATGCAATTTTGGGGTGTTTTTTAGTAAAGTACAAAGTCCGTAATCCCGACTCGTCGGGACCTCGGCGATTCCGAATTAGCGGTTTTTCCGGATTATAGATCATCAATTTCAATCTGGTAAGATGGCATGCAGAAATTATACAATTAAAAATATGAAACAGTAATTTATGAAATAAAGAGTAATTATGATCTAAAGGGTATCAAATTTTACAAAAAAAGCTTAATATTTATTTGTTTACTTTATTAAATATTTCTTTCAATGTAAGTTGTTTAAGTTACTTCGTTTTTTGTGCTACTACTTTCTCTTTGATTCTATAAACAGACATAATTTCTTGTTCAGTTACAAAGTTCCACTGTTCAAGGCCTGTACTTGCTGTGTCGAAAATACCGACTAATTTGTCAATCGAAATTTTTTCGTTTTCAATAACCTCTCTGTCACTTTCTTCACTATCGGAAGCGATATTTTCAGCATCTAGAACCATACTACAGATTTCGCTGTCCGTTAATTGATTGATGATTGGGGCATTGTCGTCACAGTAAAAAACTTCTGTTATATCATCTTCATTTATTACTGCTTCTGCACATTTCTTTACATGATCCAATAACTGGAAAATTTCACCTTTAGTTTGCGATATCTGAAAGCCTTCAAATTCGCGGCTATCATCTTCATCGTCCTCACCATGAAATAAGGTAGCTGGCCATAAATTATGCCAAGCATTTTTTAACTTATCTGGAGACACATCCTCCCACGATCTTGCGATGCTCCACACAGCAGATTTTATGCTAAAATACTTCAAAAACTTTTGAATAGTCTTGCCATTGTTCAAGAAATGTAACATAGATTTTAAAAATGCTACTTTATATTTGCATTTTAGCGCGTGCACTATTCCCATATCCATATGCTAAATGATAGACATACGGTTTAGAGGGAAGAATAATATGGATACATTCTCTTTCACTGAAGAGTGTGCCGAACAGTTGTCAACAGTCAGGACTATTTTTGAGTCATCAGGTAACCGAACCGAATTCAAATGTTGTCAAGCCTCGGGTATAAAATGACTTTCAAACCAATCATTTCATCAACGCTTGTGTCATCCATGCTCTTTTATTTGCGCAATATATAACGGGGAAAATCGTTCGAGGTCGTGCATGTTTTCCGATTACAAAAGTTTGCACTTGTGCGTTCCTGCAGCATCTGCGCACGCTAAAATTCTTAGTCTCGCTTTGGAATCTTTGACGCCAGTTGGAGCCTTTTCTGTAGAGGTTGCCAAGGTATTTCGCAGTACATATTTCCAGAAAAGACCAGTTTCATCAGCACTGTAAATTTGTTCTGGAGATAATTGTTCACTAGTAATGAGTTCAATGAATTCATCTGCAAATTCTTCAGCAGCTTCAGTATCAGCTGAAGCCTTTTCACCTGAAATTTTTAATTGTCTTATACCATGGCGATTTTTAAATTTGGTTAACCAACCTGTCGAATATGTGAACTCGGTGTTTAAGTTCATTTCTTCTTGAAATATTTTGGCCTGAGCCATTAGCATTGGACTCGTCAATATCACGCCCTCGCTGCGACGCTGTCTGACCCATTCAATCATCACTTTGTCATGATCGTCACTTTTATCATAACGAACCCTTTTTCTATTATTCATTGCCAGTGGGGTGTCGGAATCCACAAAAAATTCAATAAGTTCCTTTCCCTTTTTGCTTATGTCATATACAGTTGACTTTCCAGTGCCATACTCCTCGCATAATTTTGAGACGGATATGCCTTTATCCATTTTTTCAGCAATTCCACTTTTTGTTTGATGGACATCGAAACATGTTTTTGCTTAGTAGATCCTTTGGCAGCTCCAGAATGGGAAACTCTTTTTGACATAATCGAAAGTTCAAGCTTAATTTTTATAAAATTGCTCTAACAGTCTGCAAAAAATAATAAGCCAGATCCAATTAGAAGATCAAGGAACAGCACAATCTGCAACATTAACTGAAATGCCTTAGAATCAGTAAAGATAATTTTAGCCTAGCTTATCTCTTTGAAATCCAGACCCTTCGCTATTCTGTATCCTCAAAATACTGAACCACCCAAAATACTTTTCCATTTCCTCCCCTCCCTGCCATTAACGCAGAAAATAGGTGTGAAGATTTCGAATGACATCCTTTGTACTTTCTAACAAAGATTCCATAGTTCCAAAGTTCTTTATAAAACTATTCTGAAGGTCATACCGACAAGCCTTTCTCACTTTCTTTTGATCAGGACTGAGATTTTGTTTACTTCCATTATTTTTATAGGACCTTTATTGCTGTTGAACCCTCCCCTCACTTTTATTCCTGTTTAAAGCTTAAAAGCACACTGTACCTCAAAAGAATCAACAGTGAAATGCCAGGAGCAACCAAACGATAAGAAACCTCCTAGGACAAGTTGTCTGCAGTAAATTGATACAATGCATTTGGAGAAACTGCACCTGCTACTGCATACCTTAAGGGGAGGGAAGAAAACAAGATTGCAATCTCGGCCGGTTTCAAAAATCTCCACGTTTTTTTATGGAAGGAAAAAAATGAAATGCACATGCGTAAAGCATAAAAAAAAAAAGTTTTTGTCTTTGAAGTCCGGATTACAGACTTTGTACTGTATTTCCAATTATGCTTTAAAAAAATCTTGGATTAATTTAGGTGCACTGTATCTGGTTGTCAGCCTTTTTTTATTATTTACTTAAGTTGCATGTAATTCATTAATAGTTGGTGCCTGTAGGTTTTCCTTGAAATTTACTGCATTTACCTACGGCAGATTTGTAAATGTTCCATACATTTATAGCTGCAAGATCTAATGCCAGAAACTGTACAAACTAGTCACAGTATTCATGTAGCTTTTATATTATGGTTATGATTAGTGCATTTCAGTAACTTTTCTTTATTGTATTTTAAGATTCATAGCCATTTCATGGGCAACATCTGTATCACATTTATTGTATTTTATCATCCAGGCTTGACTATTTCCAAAATTTTCTTCTCATTATGCACAGTTGCGATACAAAGTGTAATAGATGTAATATCATCTTCCAGCTTCTTACTGAGATGCATAGTAATCTGATGATGCCTTTTGTTCACTTTTATACTCTCAGTAATTCAATATCAAATATGTATTGAATATCTGAAACTGTATTAAAAGCATTACAGATTATCTCAAATTTTGATTTTAACAAACTTCCTTCATTTAAAAAATGGGAAAGTATCTGATTTCAGTCAATGAGTTTTCTTTTAAGTCCACTGGTTAAAATTACGATTTAAATAATTGACACGATATTTTCAAATCTCTCTTTTTTGAACAGAGTAGCTGCATATTTTAAGTGATGTGGTGTTTAACATAAATATATATATATATATATATATATATATATATATTAGGTGATAATTCCTACTTTTAGAAGTCTGATGTAATTTTGTGGTCTGTGATACCTTCTGTACCAGAAATTGTTTATCGTTATAGTGTGAGATGTTAAATAGCTATATTATCCATATTCATCAAAACATGCATATATAATTAGTAGTTTTGTTTCCCTTTTATTTATTCCTTTTTTGCATGTCACAGTTTTTTGTTGTAACTAACCATGTGAACTGAAATGGGTAAAATTTTCCAAAGTTTATCAGTATCTGTTTTGAAATATTCACGTGAAAGTATTTATACAACTATTTCATCTGTTCCCTAGGATGCTCATGATGGAGAAGTAAACGCTGTGGCATGGACCCATACAGATTTTAAATTTGCTACTGCTGGTGGGGACCGAAAAGTAAAACTTTGGGATATTGTGTCTGGTATTGTTAATTTATTTCCTCTATTTTTTAACTTTTTATCTACTCATTTATTTAGTAAATAGCATAACTACTGTATATTTTTTAATTAATATTATGTCTGTTCTGCATGGACTTTTATGATGCTATTGCCAGCATTATATACTGCTAAATTCCTCTTTAAACAATTTTAAAAGTAACAAAATCTATTGTAAATTAAGTAACTTTGCTGATGAGTATGGTTTTGATAAAGTATTAATCATGAGGATTGTGAAGTCTTTCAAGCGTATTTTCCATCTGCTAATATCCGTGTGTCAGTTTTTTTTTTAAATCTTCGAATGATTATTCTGATCTGTACGTAATAGCCTGGAATTTGTTAAGATATACAAATTACAGCCTTTATATATAATAGCCACAATTCTGTTACGAATTACAGGGAAAATGTAAGCTCATAATATGAGATGCATACCAGCTACTTTTTTTTTTTAATCTCAGTTCTGTTACTTCTCTTTAGTATAGAAAAGTCTGTTTTTTAAAAATTATGTAGGTGCAAATTAGCTGGTAAACAGGTAAATACATATTGCTTTCTGCTTAAGCAATCTTATGTGATGAAATTTTGTGGATACCTGAAAATCTTTATCTTGTACTCAATCTGTAGTACTGTTTGTTTTGTTTTTTAACGTTCTGAGTGACATGGCTTTTTGGATATAATCATGAAAACTGTACTTAAGTAGCTTCTACTAACTAAATTTGTTTGACTTATTTCAGTCTGTTTCCATAATCATCCATCTGTTAACATGATATTTAGATCATTAAATTAGGGAAGAAATTAAAAAATTTAAATTATGAACTAGAATATGCAATGTAACAAAAAAAAATCTCGATAAAATCAGTAATGCCACTCTGAGGGTTAGTTCTTAGAAATGTTTTAATTTTGAGGTTCAATTGCTGCATAGGGATTATCATATGTTTGTCCTGTTTCCTCATGAGCTTGTGATTTTCCCCTTCTACCGATTAGAAATTTCATATTTGCTGTTATAAGGTGTTTAGTTTCTAAGATCTTGAGCTGCTATCTCTGATTGTTTTAAATTGAGGTCAGTTTCGAATCAGTTGAAATCCTTTAATAGTATGGAGTACAATGAATCTTAAAAATCCTAGCAAGCACTACATCGGGGGCAGATTGTTGCTCTTTACATCGGATTTTTATAGTTCAGTCATTTATGGTTCTGCACAGGCTTCCATGTTACCGAAACTGGCTATGTGTATTTGTTCCTTTGCATTTTGGACAGAGTCTGTGGGTTGTTATCAGCTATTACTTCACATGAGGTGTGAGCAGTCATCCCTTTGCTGTTGCTTGTATGTATTATCCCTTCCTGACCATCCAAATCAGGTTTCTTTGCTTAATGACAGGTATAAATTCTTGTTTGAGGCCCGACCGTTCTATGTGCCTTTTTGTTTTTCAGTGTTCACTCACTCACTGAAAAATATCACGTGATAGATTTTAAGTACCTAGGTTGTAAAGCATTTTGAAATCTCACCTTAGGAGGGTGTTCATATTTGTCTTCTTAATGTTTTCCAACACCTTGTCAAAAGAGATACTGACAGGTTTGTATATGGACAACTTTTTCCAAAGCATTGGTATAAATAAATGTATGAATTGCATTTGAGGACATGTTAGTGCATCATTTGTTTTTGAAGACCATGTGGGGAGTAGAGGATTACATGATGCCTGTTCTCTCCTCACCTTAAAAATAACTGCTGTATATTATGTACTTTCATTTATTTCTAAGCTTAAGAAGATTTGTAATATATAGTGGCTCATTTAGTGCATCAAAAGCTTTAGAATCATATTCCAAAGAATCCCATCATTCTTGTTATCTTAAGTTTGAATCCAAAATTAAAGAGTGGTATTCAGACCTAAAGTTGAATGCTGGGAAGCTGCCAGAAACGGGCACTAAGATATCTTTTTAACTTGTCTTAGAATTGGTCACTCGCAACTTACTAAAACTGGGGAAAGAACTAGTTTGTCTCAGCTGTTATGTCAGTGCATTATTTTTTAATAGAGTGTCTGTATTTTAAGACTTCAGTGGAAACATTTTAATGAGTGTGACTTGCCTTTTATTCAAAATAACTGAGAAAGAGGTGAATAATGCCAATTTATTTCAGTACCTGAAAGAGACATGTCTGTATTATTTAATTTGTTTTCTTTTGAAGTTTCTGCTTGGTGTTTTAATAATGTGTGTGTATTTTAATATATCTTATGTTTGTTGAATTTAGTCTTGTTTTTCCATTTGAAATCATTATCCGAGTTTTATCTGGTTGTTCATTTCAGCATTCATCATTTTATCACTTCTTTTAAATTTGTTTTCCTCTGTAGTTTTAACACATGTTTGTCTATAAATTGTGCATTTATGTAATTAGTGTTTGGAAATGTCTGACATGTGTTTGTGGCATATAAGCTTTAAGGTTTTGTGCCAGAAAACCCACTACTATAACCACTGCCACTGCCACCAAGTAGAAGATTAGTATGTAGCCTACTTTTCTTCAACATTATCCTCAGGCCTTCTGGTTTTATATTTTAGTAAAGAGCTGAATTCCAAATTAGCTATTAAAATTGTTGGCATTGTGATTTAATAATACTTTTGTGTGTTGTAGAATAGTATGTGTAAAATATAAAAAATGTACAACCAACATTAAAAAATGATGAACAATAACTCCAAAGGTGCAGTAAATAGCTAAAATGCTTATCTCTTGATTCCATTAGTACAGTAATGGCTTTCTCTCTGCAGACAGTACATTCCAGTAGCTAAGGATGATACCGAACCCTGTGTATAATGAAGTATGCATGTAAATTTGCATAAAAATGAAACGGTTTGATTGATAACTTACACAAAAATGTTATAGAAATAAAACAAGGTAATAATATGGTGTTCATTATATTGTACATTTACAGAGTATTGTCTGCTCTTGTACTTGGATCCTGTAGTGGAATCCCTTTCAAATTTAGGCAAAACATATATGGCACAAGAGAATTGGGGGGGGGGAATCGTATTTTCCTGTCATTGCATGTAAGCAGTGACACATCATTTCAGATTTTGCAAGCACATGTTGAATTTTTTGCTAGGATTGGCATACATGACAGCATTGGGCCTATTCACCCTGTTTTATGTCTTATTATAGCTTTTTTTCGTAATTTTCAGTTTTTTTAACTTTTTTATATTCAGTTTTTGCAAATGTATATATTTAATTGCTCTTGTTTACAAAATAAGAATTTTGGTTGTAGTAAACCTTGGATTCAAATTATGATTTTAACAAATATTTAGTACTTTTGAACTTGAAATATGGCAACATGTCCTTTGTTCTGATATCAGGGCTGATAAAGAGCTCACCAGTAAAGGCACAGCAGTAAAATTGCTGAATATTGGTAGCTTTATCTCTATGTTCAGATCCCTGTAAACTAGCTGGCTGCATTGGATTTTTTTTTTTTTTTTTTGAAATCCTCTACAAAGTCATCTCTTTATTCAGTTAAATAGCTTTCATGTGCTTGACCATAATACAAGTAATCCACTCCAATCCGGAAACCAAACAAATTTTGCAAAGCACTGAAATATTAATCTTTCTTTTTAACATCCTCATCTGTACAACAGCGTAATAAAATGGAAACTCATTACATTAAAATTACAAGTGCTAATATAATTAATTGTATTTGTGTGCGTTTGGTCAGCTTAGTGCTTTAACATTGCCTGTTCAAGATAATTCCAAGTAACAAAGCGAAAAGAAAAAAACGAAATCTAAGTTAGTTGAATTTCTTGCAAAATTTGTTCTTGAATTACAGATAGTTAATGGAATGATAATATATTCTTTGTTTTGATATACTTCCAATTAAAGTTTAACATTTAAATTGCATATATTTATCACAAAGGAATTATTACTGTCATCAGTTAAAAAAAAAAGTAGCCTTTAAATGACACTGTGAAAAGGTTTTGTGAAAATGGTCTAACCACGTAATGCAGATCTCCAGTTAAAACTGCACTTTTTGCAAATATACACTCACTTCCCAAAGTTAAGCACAGAGAGGAAAATGCTAATTTCCAGAAGCCAATCAGAATTGAAGAGGATGCAATTCGCTGCAGATGTAGATGGAAGTATGCGAATATGTTAGGTACCAGCCAATCACGCTTTCATGTCAAGAAATATGCAAAAAAGGCAGTCTTATAAGAAGCCAGCTTTATGAAAGGTTACAAAAGTTGATTGTAAGTGCTGATAGAAGGTGTTTAAAACTTTTGTATAATTTGTCTTCAAGACATACGTGTTTCTATGACTTCCAGAAGACGAATGGAAGATTCTGAATGCCGGCGTGCTGTGGGATGCATTGAAGCAGGACAGTCGATCACAGATGTTGCTCTTTTCTTCGGCATTCATCATTATGTAATTTCACATTTATGGAAACAATTCCAAACCACACAGACAAGTTGTCCGAAGGCCCGTAGCCAGCCGCCGAAGGGTTACAACCCACGCGGAAGATCGATATATTGCTATTGTAGCCCAAGCGGAATCACAGAGCGACCTCCACACGTGTGACATCTATGGTTACAGCGTCAATGGTAAGGCGATGCAGCTACTGTACGCTGAAGATTACATATGAGTGGACTGTACACCCAGGTACCTCCAGTTTGTGTTCCTGTATCCATCCTAGTCAAGATAGGCAGGATTACAGTGGTGTCGGGAGCATGTCAATTGGAATGTGTCTGACTGGGGCAATGTCATGTTTAGTGATGAGTCAAGATTTGCTCTGGAGCCAGATGACAAGAGTATAAGGATATGGCGTGAACAACGAACACGCAATCAATCCTAAAAGATGACCGAACATCATGTATTCCGAGGCAGAAGCATTATGGTGTGGGCAGAGATTTCATTAGGATACCGCACCGACCTGCATATCTTTAAACGGGGTTTTTTGATGACTGTTCGGTATCGAGATGAAGTCCTAGAACTCATTGTGAGATTGTATGCTGCAGCAGTTGGCTCTTCTTTTGTTTTAATGGACGATAATGCACGTCCCCATAGAGCTGACATTATCGATGACTACCTGGAGAGTGAAGGGATTGCGCATATGGCGTGGCCAGCATATTCGCCCGACCGTAATCCCATTGAAAATCTTTGGGATGCTCTTGGCTGTGCTGTATCTTCACGTTTCCCACCACCAGCCACTCTTATTGAGCTGGAAACGGCTCTACAAGAAGAATGGCGATTGCTTAGTTCTGCGGTGGTTAACCACCTAATTGAAAGCATGGTCACAAGGTGTAAACTTTGTATACAGATCAGGAAGGATCACATACCCTATTAATGTCCTTATTTTCATTTTATGCTGTTTATTTTCACTTTATACATAATTGTATTTAAGTCTCCTGTATGTCATTATCTCATAACTTACAAAAATTTAATATTGTTTTCATTTCTGTATATAATTATTTTTAATTTCAGTTTCAAACAAAATTTCCTGAATATTTCCACTGAAATTACTGTAATATGCATGATTTTCTGCTTTGTGAATAAAACTGTTATTTAAAATCAGGTACTTGGGTTCCTTGAACTCATACTTCTGATTAAAGGTGATCATGAACAAATGAAAATGATTTTCGCTTCAGAGCTTACTTTTTGATTTTTTATTTTGTGGAAAATACATATATCATGCAAATAATCCAGTTTACTCAAAATGCTTGTCCTGATCTGGGGAAAAAAGGGGGAAGAATGCAAGTTATACTAAATACATGGTGTCCATAAAAGAGTGTCCCCGTTGCAATGGTAAATTATAACAGTTTAAATGAGACTGTTTACAACAAATGATACTGAAGGCCCGCAAAAAATAGCTCTGTTATGTCAACCGTTGTGACCAATCCAACAGTCAGAAATTTCTAATTTCAACCACTCACGTGCAAAGAGATTTCATAGAAGGGGCTCCATCTTGTTGCCAACTAAAGTTTACAGGTTCGCCCCCTACTAATTGGAAAAAGAGCCATTCTTGTAACATATCCAGATGAGCCACCCATTATGATAGCTTCAGCAAAACAAAATGGTCCAGAACGATTTGTCATCGGGACACAATGCAGGAAACATTTAATTTTGGGGAATGTCTTTAATGGTCTACAAGTTCATGAAGATGTTATGATCCCCAAAATACGAACATTATGGGTATTTACCTTCCCACCAAGGTGAAAAGTTGACTTATCATTAAACATCACATGAATAAAATAGTCATCTTCCAACTCAAACACCTCAGTTGCAAAGTTAAAACATAGACCATAGTCATTTGGCTTTAAAGCGTGTACCAACTGTAAACAGTACGGATGAATGCATAAGCATTTTCTTGCCTTCCCAACTGTTGTTTCTAGCAACTGAAGTTCAAGACTTGATTTTCAAACACATTTCTTAGGCATACAAAGGTAAGATGCTCTGACATGGTACACATCATCTACAAACACTTTTGGTCATCCTGTGCTTTCCCTTTACAAACACATGCAGTCATTTTGATTTCCCTATACCATTGGTGAATGTTTTTGCCTCATGGTGGATCACAATTAAACTTTAAATAAAGAACACCTTGGACTGAAATTACAGATTCACTCTTAGCGAATTGCAGAATACAAAACATTTTAAGCTCAGCGGTTGCCATTTTGGTTACATAGCACTGCAAGTGAGAAGAAAACAAAGCAGTACTTAAGCATGCACTTATCTAAAACTGTTTGAGTTACTCTTTAATTGTGACATTGAATGAACACTCTACAATGCTTACAGTTCATTCTATTAAAATTTATAACTGAGACATTCTTGGACATACAGTAATTTGTGATCAGGTGACAGAATGTGCTGTGCTTATTGCAACTGTGGGAAAAAAAGATAGCAGCATCCTAAAAAACTGTTTGTCTGTAAATTTCATCTTTTTTTGTAAGTTGCTAATGTATGAGAATGCATTAAGAGTGTCTGCAATGTTCTTAATTTTTCTGCAATTTATTCCATATTTTATATAAAGATGTGTATTGTACCTTGTGTGTCTAACTGGTGTATGGAATTCGATACTTGGGTGATACCAGAGATAATGGTTAATTCAGACAAGCAGTTAAAATGGAGGTAGTTACGAAAGCTGAGGAAAGAAGAATAACCCTTATTATAATTAACAGAAAAATGCTATTTTATCAGTTTACCGATGTTTTCAAGCAGTTTAGTTTAAATGAAAATTTTATTTGGTTGCGTATATTTTAAACATATGATTTCCTATATATATTTCAGATTATATACTATTGTGAATTAAAAAAAAAAAAAAACCCTCAAATACTATGACATTATCTTCTATCACTGCTGTTATCCCATGCAATTTTCGTTTCCGTTCTGTATTTCCCCATACTGTTCTTTTTTATGGTAGTAGTTTGTGATAGTAATTTTTTCATTGATTAACAGGAAAAACAATTTTTTCTATACGTAGCACAGTTAGTCTGCCTCTGGTTAATCGGGAATTAATTGTAATGTGAAAGAGCATAAAATTATCATTTGTCTTATATTTCCATTCAAGAACTATAAAATTTTAAGAATTACATAGATTATTTTATTGCCTACATAAAATTTACATGTAGTAACCAAACCTAGTCTTAGAAAGCATTACAAGTCTAGGATTTTAATTCTTGATCTAGATTGCCTTAGATTATTGATGAGTAATTGCTTAATAAAGTAATTCTGTTAGAAATTAAGTAATTTTGGAAATGAATGTGATTTTATTTAAAACGCTTTTGAGCATTAGAGTTAAGACTTTAAAGTTAATTAGCTAACAGTTTTTGCTATTGGCTTACTGTTGTTTTAATCTTTGGATCATTATTTTGAAACATGGATATATTTGAATATGTATTGTGCTTAAAAAGCATCCTACTCA
>KK121159.1:507346-517794 GCA_000611955.2 Stegodyphus mimosarum
CTTAAACTAAAGACAGGCTTTCAGGCTAATAACAGTTTTAACTAGAGGCATTTTTTAGCAAAATATGCAAAATGTACATATTTGTATGGAATCTGTAGGAAACAAATAGCAATAAAAATACTTTTCGTAAAATGGTTAGTAATATAAAGAAATACTTCATCTTTATATGATCAAAATTATCCCACAAAACAATAAGAAAATTTTTTATTTACCATAGGCAAGTCGAGTTACATTGAGATCACCTCTGACATTTGACAATAGCCTAAGTAAACATTAAGTATGCATCAATGCTCGCACACCACATATGCTTATAAGTGCTTTTTTTTTTCCCCCTGAGAATGCTGGCACTTTCTGGTCCCAGTTGATGTGTCACACGTCATGGAATGTATGTGATTGGTTGAAGAAGGTCAAGTGAGACTGTTGTACTATGTTTGCTCCTGAATGCCTCACTTAAGCCCAGTCAAGGATCTAAGTACCTCTCTCAATCAGGGTGTTCTCCCTACAGATTCTTGGCTGCGAACCATTTATTAGCAGTCAACATAGTTTCATATCAAGCAGTGCAGTAAGCATGGTTCCATATTTCCATGAACACTTTTAGGTGATCATATTAATGGAATTCAATAAACATAAGTTTTCAAGTGCTGATTTCTAGAAACTGCCTTTTGATAGAAAAATATTATTTATTTGTAATCTATGGTTCCAAATCACTGTCTAGAAATGAATGCAAAGTGGGTTTAATGAAATTCACAATTTTAGCATCATTTGGGTGAAAGTAGTTTTTTATATTTTTTTAATTGTTCATAGCTTATTTAGCAATACATACCTTTTTCTCTCCCTGAAAGATCTTAGCTAAGGAGTAATTACTCAAACGTTTTGAGGGTCCATTTAAAAATTAGCCTGTCTGTACTTATGTCATAGGATAAAAATTTTCATAGCAGTGTTGTTTGAATGTTATATTAACCAAAATTATCAGCTTATCACTATTTGACTGCTCTCATTTTATAGGAACTCTCACTGGATATCTCACTTATTCCTCTACTGTCATTTCTCTTGTGTATTTGTTTGCCTGTTTAATGCTTGAGCAATTCAGTCTGTGTTATATGCTCACTATTACAAGCTGCTTATACAAAATTTGTGTCATTTCTGCACATGTGAAAGTTGTGTTGGTCTGTGCTACTTTAAATGCCAACTGTTGGACCTAATAGACAGTCAACACATCATTCCGTCTTAATTGCTCAGTACTGTAAACTCAAATGAAGGTGTAAATAAACCTATTTATTTACATGTGAATCTTACGGTTATACAAATAAAAATACAATAAGTTTGAATTAATAACTTGAATTAATTCTAAAGCTCCAAAATATATAATAAAATTAACGTGCATTTAAGTAGCCACTGTTCTGGGCCCTAAGTAACTGGAAAGCAGATGGGCCTTGCTGAAGCTAAAACTCATAAATCAATTCAATTAGGAGGGAGACTGCCAGAAACGCTCTCAAATTCAAGAACTCTGCATTCATATACAGTTATTTGTATTCAGAAGGAAACTTTGCACTCATCTACTGTAATTAATTTGCATTCTGAAGAGAGCTGACAAAAGTAGAAGTGCTTTCAAACTAAAAGGTAATTTGGTTGATAAATATAAAATCTTATAATAACTCTCACCAGATTTTAAATAAATTGAAAACAAAGATCTTAATAGAACATGGTAGGCAATTGAAAATTCTAAACTAAGTGGAGCTAAAGCTTATACATTAGTTTCTTTGACATTTTACATTAATTTTTTCTAATGGCTCTAGACTTCCTTCCAACTTTTCATGAAAGAAAAAATATTTTGCCATGGATTTCAATACATTTTCAACATAGATGTTATGCATATTTTATTTTCACATTTATATATAAATTTACTTTGACACTTATTTTCACCTTTCCTGCTTGATGTGCATTTGTAATAACCATGTGTGTGTTACATACATGAAACTTCATCCTCCTTTTGCAACTCTTAACTGGTTAATGTACTCAACTCACTAGACCTCAAAGAAATTTTCATGCGAAGTCTATGTAGGTGCCTTTTTCAGTTCAAATTGACATCAAAAACAAAGTTCTTCTAAAAAGGCCACACACCTTTCAATAAATTTTCTCTCCATATTTTATTGCGTTTGGCTATATTATACAAATTTACATATGCAGAGCACACATCTCGTTTCTGTAAAGTGTGCTTGTTTAGTTTTGTTTAAGATAATCTGGCTGTTTGCTACCTCATTAATACTACAGAAAACAGATTTGGGGCCCAAATGTTTACTATAATTCTTATTTCTCAAATCAAGCAATATTTTAGGTGCTATTTAAAATTCAAAAAACCTCATATGTTGTGACTAGAAACTTGCTGTACACATATAAAAATGAAGTTGCTCTGAGCTACTAAGCCAATCAAAGCAGATAGATGATGGTATTTGTACCGAATAAGAGACCTCTGTAGGTCTCATAAGAAGAATAATTTGTAAAGTTTTCAGTCCATAATTTTTAAAACAAGTTGCAATAATAACGATAATAAGCAGAAGTCCTATTAGCAAATGACACAACAGTAATTAAAAGTAGTAATAAAAATTAAAAATACAGAAAATAAATAAAAATTGTAAATTAAAAAAATAATGAAGAATGAAAGTAAGCAATTACTTGTGAAATATAATGCATATATTTGTTTAATCATTCATTTACATAAAAGAAAAAAAAAATACTTTCTATGCGACATAAAATATAACATACATTGCTGCTAAAAACATTTATAAAAAGAGAAATTTTATTACATTATAAGTAATGTAAAAATCTAATAATTATATTTATGTAATTAGTATAAAAATGGGCGATTAAAATTGGTGTGTTTTAATAGTAATATAATATAAAATTATTTTACATGTAGAAATTTTAATAATTTTAACAGAATTTTGCTAATTACAAAAGCAATAAAACATTTGTTTTCTATTGAAAAATCAGAAAACATCCTAGCTAGATTTGAACTTGCAACGTACTGGCCCCTGCAAAATTCAGCACTTTGTAAATGCATGAAAGGATTGAGCCGGCTAGACCTAATATAAAAGCTGAAAAATCGCAAACAATAGGAAATCAGAGGTGTGACCAAATGCAAACAGATGATAAATTAGGCATTTCTTGGACTTCTCAGAATATAAGAATACATTAATCCCCTTAAATAGAAAAAATATTCTAGCAGATTTGGTTAATGTTTCCATATGAGGTAAAAAAATATATATGTGTGTACCTCTATAGCTTACAAATTGAAATTGAAGTGGAAAAAATATTCCATCATTTATAAAAAAAAAGCCATCAGGAATTATAATATGAAATAACTATCACATCGTGAATTAAATTTGTTAATATTATAACAATATTTCCAAATGATTTACACCGTGTGTTATTTAGTAAGAGAAACATTGATTGAGTAGTTGCCCTTGGTTTTTCAGGCACATGATTTTTATATGCGATTTCATTGACAGTTGCCAAATAAATCTCCAGCAGCATTGTCGGATGTCATGGTCAATCATCATGTTTCCTGGTGCAGGTGTCGAAGACATGTCTCATGCACCAGGGATATGTTTCCTCATGTAAATGAATTGGTGCAAGTACTTCAGACATGGAGAAGTACTTGTTTTGATATATGTCCCCTCATGTAGATGGGCTTTTAAATACCAGCCACTAGAACTGTAAAGACAGACAATTATTGCCCCCTCTTGGCTCCTGATTGCATTAAAATCAAACTCAAATGCGGGTTTAAAATAAACCTTTTTTAATATATCAGACTGAGAGTTGCACAAAACTGATGCAATTAATTCCACAGCTTGTGGTAGATGCCTAACATTCATGTCAAATTAAAATATAAAACAAACTATTATGTGCTGAAGTAATCTGGCTCGGGCCATCTGTGTTTGTTTGCAAAGCAAATGCAGCCTACCGAAGCTAAAAACAATAAATCATTTCGATAGTAGAAAGGCATAAACAGAGTAACAAGTCAGCAAAACTGCCAAAATCTCAAACTCTAGAACTGTGCATTTTTATAACTAATTTACATGCATAAACTAATTCACATTCTGGTTGGAGTTGATGAAATTAAAGAAAACCAAACAATTGTTGATTAACATAAAGCACTCTAAAGGGACCTTCAGGAAAGCTGTAGGTAAATAGCTCATCAAATAAATTTATTTGTAATTATGAAATGCATAAACATCTATATAACTTTCATTTGTTTTGCATAAATCTTGTTACTTCAAGATGGCATTTCTGGCCCATTTCTAAGTACTTTTGGTACTCTTGGTTCTTAACACCTTTGGCATTGCATAACATTTCTTTTTAAAAATTTAATTGACATCCATTACTTTAAAAAATGCGAGGAATAACACATTGGTATGTTGTTTAAATATGTTTTCCTGTTCTGTTGGAAATCAGGCATTTTTTTAAAAAAAAATTAAGTAAAATACTGTCATTTACTTTCTGTAGCATACTGGTATTACTAGCCACGTCGTTAAAATCGGTAATTGGTATATTCTATAGAAATATCTAATTTGTACCTTGTCACAAGTTCATTAAATGTGAATCATCACTAACACTTTTAAAATCTTTTTCTTCATAATTTCGCCGTCCTTGGTGCATTTTACAAAAAGTTCTACGTTTTTATATTATGTATTGATGAGTAGAATGTGCAGGATTGTTTTAAAACTATACAAAATTAATGCTAGTTTTATATGAAAACTTTCATGCATTTCAGTGTGACCGAGTCTAGTCCTCGTCTTCTAGCACTTAACAAGGTTTTCACTATTTATGGAGAATACTCATTGAAATGGACAAAACAAAACAGATAGATAATAATGATGAAAGTAGCGGTTTTAGCACCAACTGTTTACTAAATTGAAAAAAAAATAGAAAATAATGATTTTAAGCACTTGGGAACTAGATTTGAATTTTGATTAGCACTTTCTGATTACCCATCTTCCCCACAAAAAGTTATCAATTTTGTGATTTGGCCAAAAATAAAAAGAAACTTATTATCTCTGGCTAATAGGTACAGTTCTGTTTATTAGAAAAGAAGCATTTTATAAGAAACAAAAAGCTTGATTAGAAAAATCTCTATGTCTGATATTTGTATTTTTCTATGTAGTGTATCCCAGCGGTCTCCAACCTTTTTGTCCCTAACAGCACATTCTAAAATATATCTGTTGGATGGCAGACATCATTTGTTTTTTCAAGGTGAATTTATATTTGGATAAAATACAAATACATGCACATACATGCACAAATACATGCACATAAAAAAGATCAGTTGCATTTCTCTTTGTGCTAGTATTTGTATTGAACACAATTTCTATTTCATTAAAAATGAGAAAACTTTCACATAGAATTTTATTGAAAATTAAAGCATTTTTACTGTAGTAGCACAGCAGCGGGCACACGTTAAGCGATTGGCAGGTGCCATGATGCCCACCAGCATAGGGTTGGGAACCCTTGGTGTATACTCTTCAGCTGTGACATTCAAAAATTCTTCAAAATGCTTTCTTTTGCATGTTAGTTCTTTCTCCAAATAAATTCAGTGAGATAGGTTGATAAGTGATATCGTGCTTCTCTTTTCACCACATGTTATATGTGTGAATGCTACTTTCTGGATGCCCAAAATTATATTTCTGCTTCATTTTAGTACTTGTGGGTGACTTCTTGCAGTTAATGGTTGTTGTATTCCTTCCTGCTATTGGGAAGGGTGGTGGCCCCTTCTTTCATATGCTTTTGAATTGCTTGAGCATGCAAATATTCAAAAAGAGCCTAAATCTAGAGAATTTGCTAGATTTCAGTTAAATTTCAAGGATAATTTGCAAGTTCAGAATGTCCTTTGTACAATTTTAGCTTAACTAAAGTTAAAAGTATAATAAATAGTAATTAATTGTGGCCTATTTATTGCCTGTTTTAATAAGACAGGGTTCGAACGGTCCTTAAGAGTTCTTAAAAGTCCTTAGGTTTTTTGGAATTGATTTTTGGTCCTTAAAAGTCCTCAATTTCGGCCAAAATTGGCGGAAGGTCCTTAATTTTAATCATCTGAAATTTCTGTCTGTTTTTACGACTGCCATTTTGAATGTGAATTACCATTTTGGAGGAATATTTTTGGTGATTCACTGACATATATGGTTATCTTTTGAATGGGTGAATGGGATCATGTGTTATAACTTGTTCTTATTTTTAATATAAATAGTGGGATACTTGAGTTTTTAAGCAAGAAGTGAAACATAAGCATTTCGAAATTCACTTTTTCTAATGAAGAGCTCTTGAACAACTTTTCGCTTTTGGTGATGTGGATTTTTTTTATTTAATGGTTCTAAATGTGCGATTTTAAGATTAGTTTTTATAGAAAATTTTTAATTCTGAGATCTGGGAATTTTTCAACAATTTTTTAATACATTGTAACAGTAATAAATTTTATGAAAATAATGGTATATTGAAATTATATTTAAAAAAAACATAAAATATTTTTATTTTTCGCTGTCATATTATAAAGTTCCATTTTAACACCTTATTATACAATATTTTGAATCTGAGAAATAAACAAGGTATAATGCTATAGAAAACAATTCACGAAACAGTTCTTACTAAAAGCGAAATTAGCTATGTAATTAATTAAATATGTGTTCTTTTTAATTTTTTCATAGTAAGAGTTTTCCCCGTGTAATTGTCTCAGAATATTGAGAATTCTCAGAATATGCATCAGTTTTCTTTATAAAATTAATTTGACACTTTTCTTTCTTTTTTTTTTTTTTTTTTTTTTACTAAAATAATATTTCTGTTTGGCTATTACAGGATTAGTATGGATCATTTTTCTTTAGGATTTTAGACACTGCAGCTTGGAAAGTTTAAAAGGATTTGAAGGCAAGATTTATAGAGCCACGATTGTAGAAAATTCCAGTAATATGTGACAAAATGAAAAATGTCTCCATGGTATTAACACATAATGAATGTATTTTACAGAAACTTTGTGATGAATTTCTTACTTTTTGGAGAACATCTGGAAGAACAATGAAAACATAGTACTTGAATGTTTTACTTCTGATACTAGAATATCTTTTTCTTAGCATGTTTATTTTCTCTACTTTTCACTGGACACAAGCATGGAAAATATCAAAAATGCTTCTAATCTTATCACATGGACACAGTTATAGGAATGCATTTTTTTATTAAGAAAGAAATTGAAAACTGGCAATTTAAAAGATTCATATAATATGCCTTAATGCATCATACAGAGCTGGCACTACACATTCTCCCACATGAAATCTGTATGAATCCTAAATTCTGCTGCCTAGTGCCTTTCTAAATTCTGCTTCTAGTGCCTGCTCTAAATTCTAAAAGTTATGACATTTCTAGATTTTGTTGCTCAGTTTGTCACTAAATTCTAAAAAATCTGCCACATCAGCTCTATTATTAGCCCTTACCATATATATTTCATATTTCTTCTGAATTTTGATATTGCTAAAGAAATAAAATTAGCAGCTTTTTCTATACATTCTAAAGGCATTTAGTTTTCTTAGAATAACAGAAATCCTTAATTAAATCCAAAAATTCTAAAATGAAAAGGGAATGTTGAAGAAAGAAAATTATTCTTCAAAGATATGTACAGTTATTATTATGTAAATTACCCAGTTGTTTATGATTTCAGCCTTAACTATAGTTTTCCATTTCTATTTCCTTATATGGTAGAGTTACTGACCCAGCTTAAATTAAAATTAAAGTGTATAGTCTTTGGCCACTAGTCCACATTTTTAGTTTGAATTTGACTGTTCTTGTTTAATTACATCACCACGAGCTGTAATTGATTTTTGTTAGCATCAGAACATGCCTTTATGTTCTAAGTTCTTTTTAACTAAGAGGCTTATTTAATCCTTTGTCTGACATTGTAGTTACTTTCAGACATAGCGATAATTTGCTTCACGTCTGTCGGGAGGTTTTGGACTATTTAACTTTCACCAGATCAAGTAAACCCTAATAGCTATATTGTAGAAGGTTGACAAGTTAGGAGAACAAGCATGCAGAAACTAGTGAGAACACTGGTTTGCATAGAAACAATTTTCTGATTGTTAGAAAAGATGCTTAAAGAGAAGGAAATTGATTTAAATTAGCCAAAATGTCTGGGAAGGCTTCAAATTAAAAAGACACGTAAATATTTTGTTTTAAACAAAACATAAATGTTTTGTAGCTTTTAATGTGTAATTATCCTAATATCGTTTAAGAATCAATGCCATAAACTACATATATTTTAAACTGTGAAATTTTATTAGATTGTGATTTTAATACTGCTTTTTTAACAAATATTGTTAAAAAAATAAAATAAATTTCATATTGGCCATGTAAATCCATAATGGTTATCTAATTACCTAATTTAAGTTAATTAGTAATTATCTGACTTCCTCATTAAGGTTACGTAATTTAATTATTTATAACTAACTGCTTACCCTTAAAAATTATCTCTGCATATTAAAATGAGTTATTGCCTTTCATTAATCCTTACCATTGTCACAAAGTAAAACACAGAAATGCAAAAATTCATGTAAAACTTATTCTTTGCATCTGGTGAGATGTAAAACAATACAAAACAACTTATCACCTGTGGTGCTTTAGTGGGTGATTGAATCTACACGAAGCTACGACACTAACTGCGACAGACAGAGCCCAACTAACTTTCAAATCTTGCCAACCATGGCTATATCAGGTCTTTTAGGTTTGTTCTAATCAGCAGGTCTCTCTCTAGGCAAGCAGTGACAGGGCTATCTTTTATTATGAATCATGCTGATCGTGATCTTGCTTCTCATTTTAATCTATGCCGCGTGACATAAAATTACTTACTATTTACTAAACCTCTAGACTGAGCAAATATGTGACAAAATGAAACATAAAAAAAAAAAAAAAAAAAAAAAAAAAAAAAAAAAAAAAAAAACAATGTCCAACTATTATAAATGCAAAATATTTAATGCTACTTGATACATTTTATAAAATTGATTTTATTCTCAAACTTATTAATAATTTTGTTAATTAATTCATGTTTAATAATAATTCATCCTACTTACGGATCTATTTTCTTTTTAGGATGGTATTACAAAAATGAAGTTCAGGCATAGATAATATTTTTAATTGAGTTTATTCAGTTCCCATTTGCTCATAGGTCCTTAATTTTTTTCATTAATGATCCTTTAAAGTCCATAAACATACTTAATTTCCGTGTGCAGAAATGTGTACGAACCCTGTAAAATTGATGTTCTTTGATTCCAAATTTCAGTGGTGTATCTATGTGTTTAGCTTTTATTTATATGTTTGACCAGAGTATGTTAAACCACTGTGGCATAATATGCTTTAAATTCTCCAGTCTGAAATATCCTTGAATATCAGTACTACCCTCATTGTTACTGAAATTAGTCATGTTGGTATGCAGGTGATCTAATGATCTAAATTTGTTGTAATTACACATGGTCACACAATTTGAAGTGGAGGCAAATTTTAATTACAGTCTGTTGACTTCATTTGAGCATGAAAAGGACTGACTGATGCAGTGATGTCTGTGGTAGAAATTTGCATTTATTTGCCCAAGATGACAATGTGTGCATTTAGCAGACTTAAGAGAGGCCCTTCTTCATTACAGTGGAAATCAAAGCATGTTCGATGCACCATGTAGTCTGCCAAACATCGTTTAGACAATATTATCCAAAACTATTGCCAGCAGTGGGCATATGAGAAAGCCACACTAGATGGACAGAGTCAAGAAGGACTAGCAAGTCACCAATTGAAAAGATCAAAGAATAATTTTCCAGGTACATATAAATCCAATGACATCTTTATCCAATATATCAGCAGATATGGCTTGAGTTGCCATGAAAAGTATTGTGAGGCACCTGTAAGAAGTGAATCAGGAATCTCAGTGCCCTTTATATGTTCTACCTTTATTATCAGCATCGGCATTTCCAGATTGGAATATCTGTCCATATCAACATAGAAAGCTTCCGAATAGCAGTCTGCTATGTTCAGCAATTAAGTTACCTTTTGTTTTAGTTTTAAGGGGCCATTATGCATGGGTATAGATGTCTCCTGGCCGGTGGTACAATCCCAAATCCCAGCTTCACCATTGAGTAAGAGAAGTGAATGTGCCGATGCCCTGGCAAAAGAAACTTGAGACTTGGTCCAGCACCCCCCATTGTTATCTTTGAAGATGCAAATGCTGTTGCAAACTGAAAACTTTTTGCTTGGCATTTTAGAAAGCCACTAATTCTGGACCTTGACTGCCCCACAGGCCTCTTGTCTGCAGTGGCAAGACTTTGTACGGGCCATTTTAAAACTACGAAGATATCTCAAGATCTTACCCATATGCATAAATTGCTGACCAACCCAATTAACACCAGAGCATATCTTCCAACTGTCAG
>KK121159.1:517810-536120 GCA_000611955.2 Stegodyphus mimosarum
GCTGCTGTTTACCATATTGGCTCACCACCATAGGATATCCTTTATAGTTCTCTGGCTCCAGACCTGGCAAGGCTTGTCATGCACACTTTTTACTCCATTTAGCACTTTTCCATTGACAAGACAACAACCATTGAGCAGCTCAAGTCACCGAAAGCAGCAAGCATTTATATTTTGAGAAGCCATACGCTATTTAGAAATATTTGGCTATTCAGAAAGCAATTTCATTTTTTGTGAAATAAAAATTTTTGTAATGCATAAGTATTTTATTAAATTAGATGTGGATCATTTCGCTCCAACACCTTTATCCATTTTTCTGGTACCACCATACTCATAAAAATTTAACTTGACAGTGCTTCATCCACAGGAAGGATGTAAAATATTTCCTAATAATTACCAAATCGTGCAGCCTTGACTAGTGAACACTGCCTGAGGATTTGAGATATATGGACTGCATTATGGGAAGTTGTTAATAATACATGTGAGCATATTTTATGATACCAGTGTTGATGGATTATTCTCATGTATGCCTGAAATTTCATGCAACTACATTTATTAAATATTCACAGATTTTTAAGTCTGTTGATTTGTGTGATCATTAATAAAGAATATTAGTGAAAAGTTACAGCAAGTGTGGAGATGAGTGATGCATCATCCTGCATTGAATATCCTAAAACACAATACTTACCATTCTTCCAGGTTACAAATGTTATTAATTCATTTTAAGTTAGCATTATGCTCACTTATAACATTCACAGTTCAAAGCCAGAAATGTATGTTTGGAATTTCTACATACAACGCCTTTCATATGCATAGTTACAATTAAAATAGTTTCATAATAATTTTCTCATAAGAAAAGAACAGTGTAATTTCATGAATTTCTCTGCTAATTTAATTATTGTATATCACTTTCAATCATTTCAAAAGTTCTGTTTTTCCTGGCAACTTTGTTTTCTGAGAAGCACTAGCTTCATAGCAGATATAAATGTTAAGTGATATGCTTCTGATTTAGATGGGTATGTACTGCAATCAAATTTTAGCAGTGTGAAGGGGGATTTGAAAATAGTGAGTAATCTATCAAGTTATGAACATTTGCATCTTTGTATGCTCTAAATCATGTAAATTATAAAGTAAAATCATGACCATCTAGAAAGCAAAAGCCAAATGAATGGAAGTAGGAGTTTCTGATCTAAAATTATAAGTGATCCTTTTTGTTATCTTGTGTATGAAGAGAATGCATTTAAAATTATGCAAGACAGAACAAAATTTCATTTTAGCCATGAAAGCCAACATATTTTTAATCCTTAAAAATCTGAGAGTAAAAATATTTTATCTGATTATGAAATCCCGTTGAACCATGAAAGCTAGCGGGAATGCCATATTCTAGTCATTTTTGCAGAAGTTTAAACGAATAGATTGTTCTACAAGTTACAGATATTGCATATAGAAGTATTAAAATGGTTAAGTTTTTATATTGTATTACTGATGTTAATCCATTTTAAAATCATGTACACACACTTTTCTTCATACCAGGATTGCATATATTTCAAACTATGATTTTCAAAATGTTCTACTGCAGTCTGTTCTATATATAGAAGGCCCTAAATTTTAATTATTTTTAAAAATGTAAGTGAAAAACAGGTAAATAGCAGTTAACTTTTTATCCTTCTTTACAAAAGCTAAACTGGCTTGTTGAGGACTAAAATCAATTACGTAAAACCATAGTGAAGGTCATGCGATTTTGTTGTCATGTCACACTTATCCATTATTGGTGCTAAATTACACCATGTGGCAAAATATGTTTTATGTACTCGCCTACTTATTTAAAATTCAAAATTATTCTAGTTAGTTCGCACTGGATAGTTGAACAAGGTTGATAAGGACATGCCATAGGTAATTTAGAAGATTTCAAATGTGGTTTTTGTTCATGAGGTGCTTTAATGTCCAGATGACCTTTCCCTGTAAAAAACATTAGTAGTAAACTGCATAACATTCTGGCAGTTGTATGCAATGGGGACGGGCAAATAGGGCTGGAAAATGGATTCTGCATATTTTGAAAGACAGCAAGAAAATGCAGTGCCCTTAACATTTGTTTGCCTATGGTCTCAACATGTAAAGGGCATACTTGGATTATTTTAGTGAAAAGTGAATATTGCATAGATCTCTATACAAATGACAGTTGTTAGCACCATGTAACATGCTTAAAATAACTGTAAACCCTGGTCTGCATGGAAAGAAGGTGTCTGTTTAGTAGAGATTATGAGATGTTAATTAATATGAACTTCTTAACCTGGAAAGAGAGTATCCTTTGAGGTCCACTATCCTCTTCTCCTTCACATTTCTGACAGAATATTGCAGTTAGGCTGCCTACTGTCACCAACAGAGTGGTCCTACTGCTGCGTACTAGTGTATGATAGATGTCTCACATAGAATATAACAAAAAATAAGATATGAATCAGAAGATCTTACTTCATTCACTTTACAGCGTAGCACTGCCTAATTAATATTTGCAATGCAACATTTCTTAGCTTCAGAACATGTAAGACTATTAAATAAGGACTGATGGTACTTTTAGAGCTTGGCATTAATTGAAGTTTGCTGTTAAGGAAAGGCGACTGAAAATGATAGTGAATAAATTAGGAACTGATTATTAATGAGGCCTAGTAATGTGACTTCTAGGTGTGCCACTAAAGACGACAGTTCTGGAAGTTAAGTAATAGCATTTTTGAAATTTTCATTTTGATGAAACACATGTGATGAGATTCAGTTTACATAAATTTTCCTAAAATGTTGTATATTTGAAACCAAAAGATGCATTTTGATTATGCATTTGATTGATGCATTTATTCACCACATACATTTATCTAAACTGGCCGAATAAAAAATTTTACGTTTTAATATTCTGGATCGATTCTTTGACAGAATCTTAGGAGCTGTCTTAGTATGTACTGTGAATGAAAATTATCCTACAATTTGTATATGTATTCTGTAAATTTACAATACTATCGTATCAAGCATTCTTATTATTTGCCATGTTATATTCATCACTCGCTCTCCTCTCTCATAAAAAATTCTTGTAAAAACACATATATAGTTATGTTGGTAGACATAATTTTAGTAAGAATTAATATGAAGTATGCTTCATATTCATGATTTATTTGATTAGTGGTTCTGTTTTAAAAACTAAGTGCATACATGGAAAATGAACTCTTCTGAATTTTATTTAAAGCTGATATAAAATTTTTCCTCTTTGAAAATTATGTTAAAATTTTCTGTAACTTCCTTTTGATCAGCTATACTAGACCTGCATGTAAGAAGTAAAATATAAATTTCCAAGAAAATGCTTGGGAAATTGAGAAAAGAATTTAAATAAAGTTAAAAGGAAAGGGATAAAAATAAGGAGGACTTCATTATTCCTTGTGGCATTTATAGCATATTTGATTGTGTAGTGTTTTTATTTTTTTTAATGGTTTTTAACACAGATTTTTAAGTGTCACAAAATAATGATTATTTATACCATTATGTTTGCTTTTATTTAGGTCAAGCATGTTTAAAAGGAGTTGCTCATGAAAGTAATTCCTCCATATATTCTGTGGATTTTGATTCTGAGGTATGCATTCTGTTTGTTTATTATGAACTGAATGAAACAAGAGTTCCTTTGTAATGTATAAAAAAGCTTTGTTTCCTTGTTTTATTTCATTGTTACAAGTAGTAAAAACTGAATGCATTCTAAATTGGAAACTTCTTTTGCCTTCTAACAAAAGTCATTAATGTCTAACATTTTTATGGAAGTAAAACAAATAAGTTCTGCTTAAAAATATGTTAAAGCCCCACCAGTGGCTGGGTAGTATGATCTCTGAATGTTGGAAGTTCGATCCCAGGTTAACAGGCAGGCTACATGGTTGGCTTTTGGTGGGTTTCCTCATATTTAAAGTCAATATGAGCCAGTTTTCCTTGGAAGTTCATCTCTCAGGCAGATAGCTCTAGAGTACTCTCCCATATTTGAATAACTTAACCTAACCCCCAAAATATTGCTTACCCTAAGAGGCACTCACTGCGGTTTCTGCAACCATCCTGCCCACTAGCTGTGATTTTAATGCTTTTTTGAGTATGTAATATTTTCTTGAGAGAATTATTACTGGTGTTCAATATGGTATTCCATATTTTTATTTGAAATTTTGAAATACTATTATTGCATGGTATGGATTTTTTAAGATGTCTTTAAATAACCATACCAGATGAAAAGGCAAACTTTGAAATATTAAGTTTGAAGTGAATAACTGGTTTTAAAGATTTGATACACACTTAAAAAATAACTAGGAGAACACAGATTAAACAAAATTTTCCATAGCACAATGAATACCGCAGATTACACTACCAGCCACATATCGGTCTTAGATAAACTCTGTTCTAGAACAATCTAACATAGCCGCAGATTAGAATTCTTATTTCATTCATGGCAGTTTTGAGCCTCCTATTATACCATTGCTTAAGAAGGCGAGAACACATGACTGGCATTCTCTAGAAAGATCGTTTCTGAAGCCTCAGAAATATGCTTTCTGTTCATGCTGTTGCTCTGAAATTGAAAACACACAAACATAATAAACAGACATAAATTCAAGATTAACCAGAATACAAGAGAAATTGATATAAAATTACCATGTAAAATACATGAAGTAAGCAAGCAAAGATAGGTACACAAAAATATAAAAATTCCTGTTGAGAAATACAGGAATTTATCCTTAAATTTAAATTGGTCTAAGTCATAATCCTTAAATTTAAATTGGAATTTATTTAAAAAATTTTGATGTATCAGAAATAATAAATGAATTTGTAATAAAAAGTGTCCTTGTCTGCTTAACTAATGTATACCATCCATCCATCCTAACATCATGGAAAAAAATATGTTTTGCTGGATAGAAATGTATGTGAACAGTAGTGCAAGGATTTGGAATAAGGCTTGCCAATTGGGGAAAAATATACACAAGCAAGAAAGTGTGCAATAGATGAATCTTCTCTGAAAGCTGAAGTTAATAAAAATGTGCAATTTATAACCATTAAAGGACTTCATGTGGAAGCTTGGTTTACTTGTTTTAAGCTTCAGCATAATACTGTGCGTATAGCTCTATGGGGAAATGCTTTAATAAAGAGTTATATTTCCATTTTAAATTTAGCAGAATGAATGCTATGAATTGTAATTATCAAGTATAATTTTGGTCCAGATATAGCTGGAATTCTAAGTTTCTTATTTTCTCAAATCTTGAATTTCTGAATTTGTGACTCCATTACATTCTGAAATTAATGAAATTAAATAATCATTAGAAGTTTTTAAAATATCATTAGAAGTAGAATCCGATATAATTGTCAGAACCTCCATGACAATATGTGAGTGAGAGAACTGAGATGATGTTTTTTGCCTGAAGACAAGGAATATACTTAGTAGTGTTCACTGAAAGAGGGAAGACTGTCTGACATTTAAAGCACAAATTACTATCAATTAAAAATCTACTATCATACCATATGTAATGTATACCATATATAAAATCATATCATATATAAATCTACTATCACTATTAATTTAAAAATCTAGCCTTCATAGTGAAATTTGGAGAGGAAGTTCCTCCTCTCCAGTACCTGTTAATATGCCAACATCAGATTCTGATTTAAGGGTTAAGTGACATCAAACTCTCACACTGCACTTTTACTTACTAGCAAAAATAAAGGAGGTACTTTGCATTTAACAGGTACAAGTTGCCTAATATCTGCCAAAGTGAAAAATGTGGTAGTCTGTCATGTCGTGTCATGAATAGCTGTGCAATGTTTAATGTATGCTATGCCAAGGTACATGTTGCCAAATTTGTGGAATTCTCTGATTTTTTGAAGTGAAAGCAGTTTAATGTGTACAGAGGGAGAACTATTTTACAGAAGGACATACTATATCCTGGACTTGTATAAAACTTGCATGAAGCTGGTGAAAAGAACTAGATAAATAATCCTACCAAAATGGGAAAATATTAAGTAATGCACCAAGTTGCAGAAAACTTTGAATGGAAATATACCTATATTTAATATTTATAACATAATACCACTGCTGAACTATGTCCATGAGTTGGGTCATAGTTCAAGATAAAAAACTGTGTTATAGTAAGAGACTTCTGTGGTATATTTTAATTTTGATGAATTATTGTGACTTTTATCCTGTGCCTATGTACAAGAGTCAAGTTCTTTTACCTTGCCATATTTATATATACTTTTGTAGCTAATGTGGACATGAGAAATAAAAAAAAGTAATAGAGAAGCTTAACTTCCTAACCAAAAATTTTTTAGTTGCAGATTATAACTCATTTGACAACAGTTTATCAGTTTGTGGTTATTTAACTGATATGAATATTTCAAAATATGCAATGGGAAAGGTTATGATGGCAAACAATTGGTCTGTGCTGTTGAAGACAAAAGTGGTAGAAGAGACAATGATGCAACTGTTTTCATGCATTTATTCTTATGCACTTTCAATTTGACAAAGAGTCATGTCTGATAAATATTAAAAAACTGGCTAAAATTTCTAAAATTAATCCTTTGAGTGGCACATTGTTTTGGGTTTGCTTGTGAAGTACTAGCTGTATTTAAAGAACCTTTATTATCGAGATTTCTATAAATACTTATTTTATTTTTTGTTTGTCCATTCATTACATTGATATTTATTGATTGATATTACATTGATATTTAGATCATTGCCAAAAAAAACTGAGCGAACATATTAAAAATAGCAAGGTAATATGTGCCAAACTGACAGCAGTTTTCATTGCCATATAAAACGATCATGCTGCTCAGACGTTTAATGGAAATGAATGGTCAATTTACTGTTAAATGGTTCTTTTTATAGCTATACACATGTTTATGTAGATATTTGCAAATATGATGTAAGGGGAAAAAATATTTATTTTTAATCCTTTTTTTAAGTTGTTCAGTGTATTTCTTTTCACTTTTTAAAGATGGTATTTAGAATACTTTCGATAATTTAAACTCCTCATACTTAAGACAGTTTCACTAATCTGAGCAAGTTCTAAAATTAATGAGAGTCCTTGGTGTATGCTTTTTTATAAAAACAAATTTGTTCTGAGATTTGTGAAAGATTTTCTCTGATAAAAGGGACTGCAGAATCAGAAAATTTTAGAATCCCTATGTTCTTCGAAATTTTATTTTTGGGTGATTAACTGTTACTTATGTTTTAAAACCTTTTAGGAAACATTACTCCTAGCTGCATCTTGTGATTTTGCAAGTCGGGTTTGGAGTGTCTCTGACATGAAAATAAAGGTAACAGTGCATTTATTTTTTATTGCAGAAATTTGACAATGATACTGTAATTTTGCTTTTATTAACTGTAAGTGATATGTTTGCTGTAAGAAGCACAGTACACTAAGAAGAAGGGACACCCAGACACAGCTTATAAGAGAAGCCATATCCTTATACAGCCATACGCATACAGTCCTGTTAAATAATGCCCCAAACCCTAGAGGGAATACAAGAAGGCATAACTCTCCCTCCGGATCAACCCAGGGGAACAGAAATGTACAAAGTCTGGGTAAAAGTCAGTGCTTAGTCAGTTACACAATCGTCAACAAAGAGAACACAAGTCAAAAGGATTCTGTCCCCTAATGCTGACCAGGGGTAGCCAAACCCTCCAGGACAACCTTCGGTATCTTGACCATGTAACGTCCTCACAACCAAAGAGCATGCCAGACAGTACCAGTATGGTCCATGCTGAGACTGAACCTATCACTGTATAAACGACAGTTCTAGTGACTGTGAAGACTGATTATTTACCCTGGAAATTGAGTCTGTCTAGGTGCAGGGGTTGCCCCTAGTTGACCCCCGGATGATGTAAAAAATACAAGAAATTGTTAAGTATTGCGAGTCAGTTTTAAGAGAATAGGTATGAGATTGCATAAGAAATTTGACAGTCTTGTTTTGGTATTATGGCATATTGATCAATAATTTGCCAGTGACATTGTAATTTTGCTTTTGTTAACTTTAAAAAGGGTATAACTGCTTTAAAAAGTACAAAAAAAAATTTAAGCTATGTAAATCAGTTATAAGAGAATATATATCAGATTTTGTGAGAAATTTGATATTCCTGTTATAGTATTGTGGTATAGTTGGTTAGTAATTTGACAGTGACATTGTAATTTTGCTTTTGTTTACTGATTGCTGAAAGAACACAATAATTAAAATACTAAGACACATAAATTAATTTTAAAGAATGGATATTAGATTGTATAAGAAATTAGGTATTCCTGTAATATGGTATATTGGTCAGTATATCAATCTGGTAATCAAGAGATCTCGGTTAAGCTCTTTGTGAGAGTGCAACTTGTTTAAATTCTTTTCTAAATGTGTAATGTTTGTACTGTGATGCCAGAGTATGTAAAATGGTAGACAATAATTTTTCATCAACTTGAATCAGTCAACTGAAGGAATTGGCAACTCTTAAGTGTGATGTATGAATGTAAGGAATTATAGGTGTTTCTCTCATACTCTGTTTTGATGTAGTAGTCAGTATATCAGTGTAGTAATCTGAAGACTAAATCTGATCCTCAGCAAGGGCAGAGTGAAATTTTCGAAGGTACTTCACTCCAAAACCCCTAATAAATTAACCAAAAATTCAAGAAGAAAATGGAATGCAAGTATGTATATATACTCTTATGAGTTTTAGATTAATTGTAAACAATTATTTTCAGTTGTTTATCAATTGAAGGAGTTTTTTTGCCCAGAATTAAGTATAATCGGTGCATTTTCTCTATTCTCTTGATGTGGTTTTTCATCATTGCCTCATCTTTCAGGACTATGCTCGAGTTTGCTTACATGAGACTGATATAGGTCAACCAGCCTAAGTTCCACTATAAGTGTGAATAGTACTTTTTCTTTTGTTCCAACCACCAATCATATTTATTTATGTATTTTAATTGTGGAGTAATGTAATCTTTTTTCATTATGTATAATCATCATATACTAAAATCTTTTTAGTGCTTATGTTTTAGAAGTGGAAATTTGTATCTGCAGAATTAACAGAGTAGGAAGTAATGTTGGTAGTCAATATTTTCTTTTATAGACCATATGTGTTGGGTGAAAGAAAAGAATAATTACTTATACCTTATCTCATAGTATTGAAAAGGGTATAAGAGTTATTATTATTGAATGAATAGGCACTTAAAAGTGCAAGAGCTGTATTCTGAAGATACAAAACAGTTAATGTGTTTGAGTTCTGCTGCTTGTGACATTTTCATATCATAAAGTCACTGACTGACATGTAAATTTTAGAAAATAGGAAACTTTGAATTTTGATTTAAAGATTTGTTTCAATAATTAAAACTTATTGTAGAACCTTCTTTTAAATTACGTGTCAGGAATTAGGCGAAATTATGATACATTTAATAGTTGTAGTATGAAATTTTTTCTGATTTCGAGGTGCTTTAATAATGTGATTTTGAGAATTTTTATTAAAAAGAAACTGTTAGAGAAATTAGGATCTTGGGGATTTCAGATTTTTTCGCCTTTTTACTAATGTTATGTATGAAAAAAATGAACTTTCTGTCACTGAGCAAATTTAATTTGAAGAAATCATGTTTCTGGTTAATATTTTAAATAGAATTTTTGGGACTTATTTTTTGTATTTTGAAAACTGAGACTTCATTTATTATTTTATGATTTATGTCCATTCAGTAAAGTGATCAATATATAAATATGTCAATTGTATGTATTATTGTTAAATATGTCAATTGTATGTTGACAATTAATTGATTTAGATCTCATGAATAAGCGTACGAAATGAAAAGCAAAACTTCAACTGTTATTGCTGTATCAAGTGGTAACACTTTTTACAAATGAAGAGAAACAGATAAAAGTATCACTCAAATTCTTCTAAAGAACGGAATGAGCATCCGCAATTCAGTCCTGAAAGTAGATCACAAATAATCATTAGCCAATTGACTGCAAGTCTCTGCTGAACTGAATTTCCATTTACCATTCAAATTAACGTAGTAGCTCTCTTATAAATTATTTAAAATCTCTCTCTTTTTTTACTTAGCAATTTGCAACATTTTATTATATGAAAGAAATATTACATTTATTATAAGAAATAAACATTCATAACCGTTATTGTTCTATAACTGGAGTTTATTGCTATGATTTTGAGTAATTTTTATTGCAATATTAATTTTTTAACTGATAGCGTGACATAAATATATCCAGTTATTTGTCAATAGGTTAAAATGTACTACAGAATCGCAAAATTGCTCACCAATGAAATGCTAAAATCGCATAAGCTTTACAGAACTTTAATTTACAGAGAGATTAGAGTAATTGTAAACTATGAAATATTGTCAGAAAGGTTAACAAATATTACATAAAGTTCAAAAGCTCAAATATTATATAAATTTGAGTTTTAAAGACTGTCTATAACATCCCAATCCATAAAAAATTGTTTCTGTATTTTGTTCTAGGTATCAATGATTGGTTGTAGAATGATAACAACAGAGGGAAGAACAGCTGTTGTGGTGTGTTTAAAAAGATTTGTATATGAAGCCATTTCAGATGAATTTTTCTGTAACTTTGCAAATTTGGTCCAAAAAGGGCAGTCATTATGCTACTTGTTAACAAATTTATGAGACAGGCGTCACAGAAGATTAAAAATACTCAGGCAGGCCAACATCTGTAGATGCACTATAATTTGTTCTGTAAGTGATCGATCCTGAATCCATATGTTTGCTGCCTCGTTTGGGAGTTAAATCTGCTGTGTATTTTGCATTATTATTTGATATGAGAAGGATGTTTATTCAATCCCCCCCATTGGCAGGCATGTAGCCAACTTAGGCTTGGACACTATTAAGACAGGAAGTAGTGGCCACTTTATTGTAGAAGCACCTAATAGGTGGGCCACCATTATCTCCTATGAAAGGAAGGATAATTAAACCATGTCTTCTCCAGTATTCAAACATGGGCCCTTTGGTATTGCAGTAGGCACTCGACCATCTGGGCAGCTGTTTATTCAATGTAAAATGTATCAATTTACAATGGTTCATGGCAAATTTGGCTTGAGATCTATCCAAGTCTTTGAAGATTTTTTGCAGTGTAAAAAAAAATTATTTCTAAGCAATTTTCTTTATCACCTTGATTATAATTCATTTTCTCTCTCAAAATTTTCCAGATATTATAAGATATCTGTAGTTTCAAGATCTGTCTGACCTCTTAAAAGGCTTATTCTTCAGCACAATTTCTAAAAAAAAGAAAAAGTGTATATATTCAGAGATTGGTTCTATTATACATGTCATTGTTGTTCCTTTCTTATTGCTGTGTTTTTTCCTGGCTTTTCTTGCATACTAGTTCATTTTACTGAGGATCTTCTACACGTTAGGTTTTTCTCTTCTATTTTTTCATTTTTCTGAATCATGATTTTCTCTTCCTCAATGAAATCAAGATGGTCTTCTGTAGAAGAACTCTAATAAAGTGAATTTTTATGTAATATTTACTAAGCAAACTGCATGCAGATTATGGATTTCATTTGATAATTCACGTGATTTCCATACCATTTAAGCATATAAAATTAATTTTAACATTTATTTTATATTAATTTGAAAGTCAAAAAACATTGTCCATTGGTGAATTAGGTTTTCTAGAAGTGTTTCACATTAAAAAAAGTCTTTCTGTTTTAGTTAACGACCCTAATTCCAATCCATCTTTGCCTTCAACCTTTAAGGAAATTGTTTTTGTTCTCGTTTCATCAATAGATGACACCAGTAGTTTATCTTATCTCCAGCCATTCTTATCTATTCTTATCACTATGTCTTACCTCATTCATTTACACTTTGGCAACTGAGGAAGTTGGCTTGGTAAAACCATCGAAACTAATCCTGTAAAAATTTGCAAATTAACACTGAATTTTGTTGTTTGACTTTCAAATTAATACTTGTTCGGCGTGTTTTTCTATCTTAGTCCTATTTATTTTATATCTTGAATGCAATGGAATATAGTATTTAATACAACTTCCCATACATACACATACATTGGAGTAAAAGCATATTAAAAATTAAAAAATTTTTAAAATATTAATAGTTTCATCTCACAGTAATATTTAAAACAATAGTTTAAATTTACGTTTATTCCAAAAAACATTTTTAAAACAAACTCAGCAAAAATATCATTATTGTATTTTTTTTATTTCAAATATTTGCCAGAGTGACAATTTTCTTTAAAAAAAAAGTGTATCTGAATGCTAACTTGATGGATGGATTTAAAATATGTTTAAGTCCTCAAAAAGTGTAAACATTTGTGAATGTTTCATTTAATAAAACTTTCATTAGTGTCAACATTATTTTTTTCTCAGCCATCTTTATTTGGTGACTACAACATCACTTTGTATGAAATGTATATTTTGGTGATCATTCATTCATATGATATTGATATTAGCAATACAATTTTTACATTTGTGTTAGAATATTGGGTTAAAACTCTTAGAACATTTTAACTTAGTTTTGTCATTTAGAATTTTTTCCAACTCATCAAACAAAGTAGTAGTATTTTCACTACACAAATTTTTCTATTCTGCCAAAATGTAATTTTTTTGCCTCTTTGCTTCCGAAAAGTACTTGTAAATCTTGTGAGCAAACATTCCAGTAAAAAAATACACATATATGCCTTGAATAAATAAGACTTTTCTTTATTAAATATGTGCAAAAGTCTATGTGGAGTTAATTTCGGATGGGCGATTTTCATCTTTCAGATTTTCCACGGTTTGGTCAGCAGAATCACACTCCTTAAAACAAATGAAGACAACAAATATTTATTTTTGCTTCAACAACGGCACATGTTATCTTCAAAATTCTTAAAAGGGCACTGATGAGTGTTAAGTACCTATTTACATGTTGTAGAGACCATTTGGCTTTTCAGTCTGGCAAACTGGAGTGGTATCCTTAACAAAATTTGAGCCATGGTCTTTCAGTTTGTTGGCTGGATGTGTTAACCTCTTATATTATGGGCATGTATGATAATTCCTTATGTTCTCTTCCACTTAAAGGGAAATTAGGAAGGAACTCAAGTCTAGCTTAATCAAATTCATTTATTCACAAGTTATCCTCCACTGCATTTTTAGTTCTGATGTTGAGACCAAGGTTTTCTAGTTCAAGAAAAATAAAAAAAAATCAACTGTGGTGGCAGCAAGTTTTAAATTATAGATTATCAGATCACATTTTGGGGCACACCAGTGACAAAGCAATAAAATTACTAGTAACTCCAAGTTGTGTTTGATACCAGGCGAATGGGCTGGCTACATGGGCATTTTCATGGTTCTCCCCGTGTGTAACATATATACGGCCAGTTTCCCTTAGAAAGTCCTCCACAAAGGCATCCCTTCCCTTAGGCAGATAGCCCTCATGCAGCTTCCCATAATCAACTAAACCTCAAACCTGTGATCACTTTTCTTTTAGCTGTATGTGCTAATCACTTATGCCGTAGCAGATGTTAACAGTGGAACATTGTGTATTATTGCGTAAACGTTCCAAAAGATAGTTGCTGGCCTTGTAGTAATTTCTTTTTAGAATGCTGCTTATTGGTATGCTTTAAAATAATGCATATTGCATAGCGAGTAGTGAGAACTTTATACCCAAGTGCTAAAAATTAATCTTTGATTTATAAATTTGTAACATAACTGAACTTTCCTCAGTTTGTCCAATGATAAATGTAGAAAATCTTTTTTCTTATTATAATTTTGCATTTTATTGTACATCAATATTTCTGTAAGGACATAAAATTTTTATTCCTTAAGTAATGAAGTACTTTTGTTACTTTCCTCATCTCCAATTGAAAGTGAATTTTTGCTTCTTTCTAGATACTTAGCTTTAAATGACAAGTAGTAATTTTGATTATTATACTGTAGGCTAAAATTGCTGTTATAATACTGCTAGCCTGATCAGTATGGTGGCTAGTAAAACAAGCTGCCATATTTATGGGCTTAGATTCAAATCCTGGGAAGGCATGTACAATGCGAAAAGAAAAAGGTGGGACAGTTCTATATCTCCCATTCTATTGGGCCGATGGACGAAATTCAAATTGCGTATTTCATGTCTCGGAAGCGTGACTGAAGATTTATATTAAATTTATATATAGCATTATTCTAACATAGGTACTTTGACATAAAATGGGTCTTTTTCTGAAATAACATACCAATTTTTTTTTTCGTATTTCGATTCTACGACTTAAATTATGCCCAAATATGAAATTTTGTAAAATTTGGTGCAAAATTTACAAAGAAATTCAAAAATTTAATTTGGCGAATTTTTTTTCAATTTTCGCCAAGAATAATTCATTTGGCGAAATTCTTAATACGTGGCAACCTACTTTCCTATCCCTTCCATTGTAATGGAGCGAAAAAAAAGTCACATCATTCCTATCTTTTTACATTGTGCATGAGTGGGAAAAAGGTCACATCGTTATTGTTCCATATTATAATTTCATCAAAGTGTGTAAACCACATTAGATGTTATTATCGCTTTCAACAAATATGCCAAATTTCAAAACGCGCCAATATAAAAATTCACGTATATCTTCAAAAATTTTGAATAAAAAGCTTTAATTTTTTGTAGGTATACTTAGAAATACATCTACTTCAAGTTCATTGTGCAACTTTTGTAGATTATAATTCAAAATTTTTTTCAAAAAATTTATAAAAATTATTAAAAAATACAAATTTTAAAAACAAATCGTAAAAAATGGGTGAATTTTGTTTGGAGTGAACCTAAATTTGGAGCTATGAAAGAAGGAATTAAGTAAGTGTAATAAAAAAAGGGATATTGATAAATACATACCAAATTGAATTAACATTAAGGAGCTAAAATTTTGAGAGCCAATTTTTTAAAAACTACTTGTGCGATTTTTACAAAACTTCGCAGTTTGGCATAATTTGAGTCATAGAATTGAAATATGGAAAAAAATTGGCATGTCGTTTCTGAAAAAGTCCGATTTTGTGTCAAAGTACCTATATTAGAACAATGCTATATATAAATCTAATACATATCCTAGGTCGCGCCTTTCAAAAAATGTAAAATGCAATTTGAATTTCGTCAATCGGGCCAGTAGAACGGGAGGTATAGAACTGTACCATTTTTTTCCTATAGTGTATATAGGTACATACGATCTCTCCCCCCTTTTTTTTATTTCTTTGCTGGATGTTCCTTCTGGTTCATCCTGGGCAACTGTGGATGATCTAAGACAGCTAAGTTACTGATGGATTCGACCCTTTCCTTTAAATTCTTGGCTTTCAAGGATCAGGCCATTGGATTTGAAATAAGAAATACTGTAAATTTGGTAATCAATTGCAAGTATTTGTTTGAAATTTCTAAATCTTTTTGCCGTCATCAGAAAAGTATTCATCTGGATACAAAATTAGTATTTCATGAACAAAAATTAGTACTTCAGCCTCAAAGAAATTAAAAGGTCGTCACAAAACCCGTTTTAAGTTAAATTTATTAATTTGTGCAACTTTTAGTGATAAATGGTTTTTATAGGTGTTAAGACTGCAATCTGAAGCTTTCAAAATGCAATTCTTTTTTCAATAAAAAAGAGGGAGTCTGTGTATGTAGTTTTTTCTGCAAAGTTTTTTTTTCGCCATAAAGCATATACTATAACTTTTTATTTTTATTTTATATGTTTAGTTGTTCTGTTAAAACCAGAAAAGAGGTGGAAGGAAAAGTTGGAGTTTCTCAGCAGATCACTCCCTTTTTTTTGTTTGCTATTTATATTATGTATAGTGAACTTAAAAAATATAACAATTACATATTTTTAGTTGATAGATCAATAAAACCGAACTTGGCGTTTTTTATGACCAAAAAGTAGCGTTATACATATTATATGGCTTATGTAGATATTTATAGTAGCATTTTTCTAACATGTATATTTTCACACAAAATGGGACTCTTAAAATGAAATGCTGATTTTCCCCCCATATTTCGATTTTGCACTGTGCCAAGTTTTGCAAAAATCATGCAAGCAGCTTTTTTAAATTTAACATACAAATTTTTAGCTGTGTACTCTTTATTAAATTTGATATACACTCTTAGGCAAAAAAAAAAAAAAATTACGCACCAAGAAGGAGTTATCCGAATGGGACGAAAATCAGTAGAAGTGATGTACATGTACAGAAAAACAAATGATTAGAGTTTGAGAAAAACTGGATTATTTATTGAAGTGATAGAGCAAAAGCAAAAATTCATTGTCACGGAGTAGCTAGCCTTCGATAATATTTTGGTTCAGAAGAAAAACAGATGATTTAATTATATTTTTTAATCATTAACTCTCTTTCAAATTGTTAATCTTAAATTTTCATGTTGTTAATTTATTTTTAATTATTTTTTGACAAATACTGTTCACTTTCACAGGTGGTCATCTTAGGGAAATATATGTATCTGGTTCTAATGAAAGTTTTCTGCCAAGAAACGTTTTTAATAAAGCTAGGGGGGAACATGAAAGCAGTACCTTTAGTGTTGGTAGTAATCACCACCCAAACTTATTATTTTTTGCCAGCTGGTGGCCGCGAGTGCAAACACAGATCAACCTCATTTCAGACATCCTGTGCAGAATGGAAGTTAGCACCAGCAAGATGTAGCTGCAGGTGGGAAGCAATGTCGGGGCTATATGGTGAGTGTGGCAAAAGATACCATTTGAGTTTGTATAGAGTTCAGCCGGTGAATGCAGACACATGTGGTCTTCCATTATCTTGATGGAAGATTACCTTTTTATACTGGAACTCGGTTTGACGTTTTTCCTTGATAGCAGCATCAGCACGGACTTGCATCTCGCTGTAAACCATACTGTCGAGGGTTTTACCTTTTTGCAGATGCTCTTTGTGGATAATACCATGGATATCTCACCAGATGATCTTTTTGTTAGATTGCGCTTTGCGATGCTGCTGAGAGGCTCACCTTACATCTCTCCTTATCTGCTTGAGTCAGCTGATGCGGCACCCAGCGACTAAACTTGTACGTCAAGTTTATGCATTGCTTAGCATGACTAATGGAAATGGCACTAACATCTAACTACTTAGCATGCTCTCAAGTTGTTGCATATTGATTTCTTCCACAAGATCTTGCAGGCAGATCTCATCAACATCAGTAGGCCAACCAGAGCATTCTGCTTCTTAAATGTCATAGTCCTTGTTTTTGATCTTTCGGTACCAAACTTTCACAGTGTCATATGATACAATATTAATACCTAAAGCTGTACACATGATTTGATGACATTCTATAGCTGACGTTTTGCAACAGAGCTGGAAGTAAATAACGTTTCTTATCCGGTAGCGTGATAGTTCTATTTCAGACCCATTGTACTTAAGGATAACAATATTTTTTTACAAATTTCACGACACGGTGTTCTAATGCAAGTGTCTTTCTTTCAAATGCCGAAAATCATTTGGCAAAATATTATTAAACATGCCAACACAAACTGTTTGCAGAGATGATATTTGTGGTGGCAGGAAACTTTCTTTAAGTTCCAATATATTCATCATTGGTTTATTATTATGCATGCTTTATTTTGAGTAGTAAGGTCTATATTGATATTTGTTAATTGATAAAAAATTCAGTAAGCTAAAATAGCTAATCTGATTTTAAATCTTTTCATGCATACTGGGATGTTAGTCACATATTAAATTCAAGTTCTGAAATCTTTGTTACATGGCAGACCTTCTAAAGTATCAAATTTTATTTATGAATGAATGAAATTAGAACTTCTTTTCTGTAAAATCCTTTTAATTTTTTTCTGACATACTAAGCATTTTTTAAGTATTGCCACTTAAAAATATCTTAACATTAAATTTTTATATTTAAAATGCAGAGTTATTAATGCAAGTTTTAAAGTTCTGAAAGACTGTAGCACACAATCAATCATTGAAATTTTTTTTTAATATGTTAGGGTTAGTAAAAATTATAAGTTCACCAAGTTTAATTTTTTTTATTTGGGGGGAAGCCAGGTTAAAAATACATGGAAACTTTTAAATGTGGGTATCTTTGATATCGGCTTGTATGATTTTTACAAAATTTGGTATTTATACATAATTTGAAATGTTGAATCGAATTATGGAAAAAAATGAACATGGTATTTCATAAGAAGTTTGATTTTGCGTTCAAATCATTGTTCTATATAAATGTATAATATGTCCTAAGTTATACTTTCAAGACATGAAAAACATAAATATCATTGGTTGGCAGATTAGAATGGGAGATTTAAAACTCCAGTCTTTTTCTGTTTCCTTTTTTTTTTTTTTTTTTTT
>KK121159.1:542854-562168 GCA_000611955.2 Stegodyphus mimosarum
TTAATCTTTACTTTTTTGCCTCATGTGATAAAAAAGAAGAGTACAAAGAAAAAAAGAAAAGTACAAAGAATTGTTTTTTACATTTGTAAAGTTTGCCAGAAATGTTTGCTCTTTAAATTAAGCATATCCATGTAGTCTGAAATTGATACTACTCATAATTTAAATCAGCCATTGCTTGTGAATAAGATGAGCAAGAATTATATTTGGACCGTCTGAGTTGCTTTAAATTTTTGTGAATTATTTTGTCTTAATGACTTTCGGAGGTCGTTTTTGCATTATATATCCCAAATCTGACCGCTGTTGCAAAATATTTGTGCTAACCTTTTTCCTCATAAATTCAAAAAGTATGCTTCTCAGTTTTCATGCATACTTTTAAGGTAAGTGTTATTTTCACATAAATTCACGAAAAGTGAAACTTGTTTAGGCCAAGTTCCCAAAAGAATGCTTTGTTGGAAAAGTTGAAGATGACCTCTGTGTTGCAGTTTTGTAATGCTGAATTTTTGTTTAAAATTAATAAAAATTATTCTAATTATCAGTGAACTAATTAATGTAATAAAAAATGTATTAGCTTGTTTTGTTTCTTCTTTCTCATTTGTTGTTCACCCATAAAGGCAGATTGGAAATTTTTGGTTGAATTGAGAATCAGTTGTGATGGTTAATCAGTTCTGAATAGTGAGTTTTAACATTGGCTGGACTGCTGTTGACCTTTAGTTTTTTCCACATGTAAATGCATCTTTGAGCCAGTATTTAAGTAAATATATTCAAAAGTAGCTTCCTCAAGCAGATGATTCTCATATTTTATACTAATTACCTGCATAATTTTAAGTGAGATTTATCAGTGTTGTATAAATAAATAACTAGACTTGAGAAAAAGGTATGGAAGTAAATTCTTATTTGCTGCCACAACAGATTTCATGGAAAGGTAAATGTTTGGCAGAATGCAGTTCTGGTTTTTGTAACTTTTCTATAGTCTTTATTGATTCACCTGTAAATTTGTTTTCATACGCAAAATGGAACGGAAAGAAAGTATTTATTAATTAACAGATTATACCATCCATCATTTCACGTATAGATTAATGGAATATATATAAATACTATATTACTGTGGCTGGAATAAGTTAACTTCTGTCTAGGAATTTATGCTCTCCAAAATCAACAGAACTAAGAAGCTACAGTGTGGATTTGGTTGTATGGTAGAGGCTCAGTGCAAGAGACATTCAGTTACTTGTAACCTTTTAAATTGGATGATATTAGCCTAATAGTGCTTGTTACTCGAGTACACAGAGGTTCCTGGCAGTTTATACTATTATCAGACTCGTGCCTCTGCACATTGCAATAACTCCTTCACTGATTTTCTTTGTGTTCAGTATCTTATATTGACTTCAGATTGAAGATTACTTCAGAAAAAAATCTGATATGTACACCACATGACTTATATGGAATATTAAATTATGATTTGACACTTGTATGGAATATTAAATTATGTGCATTTTTTTCCTGCACTTAATTTAAACTTATTGAATCGAATTAAATCTACTTCGTCAATAGCACATAATCCACGATAGAATAAATGCACTCTTTAAAATTCACTATCTTTATTTACTATCATGACACTCTTGCGCTAGGTTCACTTTGCAGCATTACATCTCATGCATTTTATGATTCAGAATGCACAAAAATTATATCATATGAAGAGTTATCTAATCATTGCCACATGTTCTATTCAAATACTATAATAAATATAAAATGATATGTAAAAGAAAGTAAACAAGTAAAGATGAAACAGTTTTTCACAGACGTTTCAGCGCCGCTTACGTAATGCGCATGCGCTACTCATAAGCATTCTTCTCTGTCTGAGACAGACTGGCAACAATATTTTCTGCTAATATGAAACACGTATTTCCTTGAATTTTATTACAGATATATTTTTCATTCAATTAATTCAGTTCTCACTTCGTGGCAAGGCAAAAATAATAAAAAGTCAAAATATCTTCATTAAAAACTGAAACACATAAAAAAACATAAAACACCAAATGCAGTTAAAACAATTAAAAAATAATATTTACAATTAAAATTAGTTTCTATGTGAAAACAAGCAATTCGGTCAGCAGGCAAGAAGGCAGATTTGTTGGTGTACAAAACTAAAAGTTTCCTTTTTGTCCTGCATGGCAAAAAGACACCGAAGGTGCAGAAAGACGTAATTCACTATTCTGCCGAGTTTCAAATGTAAACAAATATGGCTGCTATGCTAAGAAAAATTAGGCTTAGCTGCACTTTAACAACATTTAGATTGTTGATAATTCTACAACTATTGCATGCAGATTAACTAAAGGCATAAAAAACCTTAACCGAAAGATAAGAACAAAATATATATATATATATTTATGTACTTTTGGCGGAGCCGATTGCAACCAAAATAGGAGGTGCATAACTATAATATAGCGGTCCTATATATAAAATGTCAACGTTCTGAGTCCTACTCATTTTTGAGTTATGCGAGATACATATGTACATACAGATGCCACGAAAATATCTCTACTGAATCCATTTTAAATCAGTTTTATAATTCGTTTTGGGGAAAAGAGTCCTTTGTTTTGGCCTTACATACAGATATCATGCAAAAACATCATGAAATTGCATTCAATAGCAATCAAAATGGATATTTTCATTGAAATATGATGCCCAGAATTTTTCGTGATTACAATACTTCCTTTACTTCATACGAGGAAGCAAAAAGTACTCAAATTTTTACATTCTGCACTCTGTGTATGCGTCATTGGTTTATTAATAACTTTTGAATTCAAACCATGCTGTAATAAAGGAAAATTCAGGATCAAATTAGTTATAGTAGCCTTTTGTTTGAAGTTTTATGATATTTATTTATTTATTTACTTGCAGATTATTTAAGTTGGTCTGTTACAGTTCAGTTTTTTTTTCCCCTTCTAGGTATCCGTACTATTTTAGCTACTTCAAGTGTAAATGATGTCGTAACTACTGATAGGAGTGGGACCAATATTGTGAGTGGACATTTTGATAAAAAAATAAGATTTTGGGACATGAGATCTGAATCTAGTACAAATGAAATACTTTTGCAAGGAAGAATAACATCTCTGGATTTATCTGTTGGTAATTTTTTTTCCAACCTCTTCAGTGTGTTTATTTGCTAATTTTTTTATTTAGACTTTTAAATTGTTGATTAAATTATTTTATTACTTTGGATGTGCATTGATGTCCATTAAAAGTGTAACACTGTGAAGGACAAGAACTATTAAAGCCATTTCATTACATATATAATATTTGTTATCAGACTTCAGTTATTGCAGTAAGAACTTTGACTTACAGAATGTGAAGAAGTCAGTGTGTGATGTAACCACCTATGTGGGTGTACCTGTTGCTTTGTGACTTATAACAAAGAAGAAATATTGGATATGTATTTAAGTCTGTACTTTTTTTATGCATTTGCCGAACTTCATCTTTTGTATTAGTAGGTGGTTTTTAATGTGGCAGTTGCATTGCCATATTTAGTGAGTAACACATCTTTGAATATTCAAGTATAAAACGAAGTGGAACAGCGTGACCATCGAAGGATTATTTGCTGTGTCCCACATATGGTCATGCGTCTCGATCGTGGTAATTGGTAGCACTAGATAACAAAGATTATGGAGAGCAAAAAGCATCATAATCTTGCAAATATAAGAATGTATATTAAACTTACCAAGATAATGAACAAAGTGCCAGCAGGACTAGGATTCATTGCCACTGACATAATACCAGATGTTGAACCTGTGTAACTCTGTGTAATACAGAACTCTGTTTATCAGTACTGTACAGGTTTATGAAGACAATATCATGGCACTTGTTCCTTCCTTCATGGTGGTTTTGACATAACTGCAGTTGCAGGTACCTTACAAAACTCTCCCAGTGTTGTAGACCCAGTCTGTTGTATGGGAAGAGATTTGTTGTTCAATGCACCCGAATTCTTAAGCTGGGATTTATAAAAAAATTGTAGGTTCTGTAAGAATAGGTTGACAGTATGGCATAAGCAGCAGCCTCTTTTTGCTAAACAGGCTTCATTACATTGTGAGATACGGTATAAAGCATTTGGCGAAAAGTTATTAGTTTTTAACTGTTATGTCAAGAGTGGCATTAATGTCAGCAAACCTTCTGTGAGCCGTTGAATTTGCTGTGAAATATGTGATTCCCCCTGGGGTTGACTCAGGAGAATTCCTGGGAAGTACTGGTTAGGATCTGTACTTAGGCTGTCTCAACCATGGGGGTGTACAATCAGTCTTCACGAGACTAGAGCCTCCATTCATTCAAAGGTTGTTTCGGGCTTGGCAGGGATCGTACTGGTACTGTCAGGTTCCATTCCTTTGGCTGTTGTGGAGCCAAATCGGAGATCATCGACCAAGTCCTCAGGGGTTTCACTCCATTCAGTTCTCATGGTGGGGACTTAGAGTGGATGGAGCACTTAATAGACAACATTCATGCTGATAGAGTGGTGCCCGAAGACAAAGGTGACTAGCATATTCAAATTTGCATCGTATTCTTATAGCTTTGCCCAATGCTTTGTATAAAGCCAAGCGAGGACTGAGCAGGTTGCTCTCGCTTGGATCAGGAGGGTCACTGAACCATAGATATCTCAACCCTGAAAGGCAATTATTTTCAGATCCAGAATGGGGTCTATGTCTAGCATTCTGTGAAATATGTTAGTGTTCATTCCATGAAGCTCTGTCATGTGGCTGCTGTTTTAGATTTTGAAAAAAGCACTGCATTTACTAGTGAAACTTGAATTTGACTTTTTACTTTTATTATATTGAATTATGGACTGTTATGCATTTTTCTAAGGTAACAAACAAACAGCACTTTTTTCACTGTAAATGACCTCTGAATTTTTTTTTAATATAAAAAATTAAAATTATCACCGAAGTACATTTGCCAGTAATTAAAATTCCCTAGATGCTGAAGTAGAGATAAAGTACACTGAAAATTAGCTCCATAATTTGTTGTTGCTTAGACTATATATTTCCCGTAGTATTTGTTTTGTGAATACTACTCTGATGCCTAAAACTTAATGAGTAAGATATTCTTAGTATTTCAATTATAGTGTGAAAACAGCCTCACATACATCCTCACACGAAATGTGGTCTAGCTTTGCCATTCATATCCTTCATATCAGTAATTTCATCCATCATGTACCCACTGATTCCATATTTGAATCTTCATGATTACATTCCATCAAAATGAGCTCCAATTTCATGGAAAGATTGCGTAAAGAGTCCTGATATGCAATTTTTTCCTGCCACGACAATGGGAACCTGTTAGTATGCTGCTAAATCCTCTGATGATGCATAACTTATGCAATATGTATGCAAGAATGCATAAATACAATTCCAGTACTTAGAAAAATGGTTCTGCAATTTCTCATCTGATATTGCTGTTAGAGGGTGTTACTGGCACAATTTGATTGCATCTTCTGCTACAAATCATTTATAGGGTAATTAGACAGTTCTGGTTAAAATTCATTTGATTTAGTTGTAAAGCATTTATTAAGGTGCTGTTGACAGTCTCCGAACAAGTGAGCTCCTGGACCGTTCAGAAAATTTTGAAGTAACCTCAAAAGATGAAAATCCAAGGGTCAATGATGGATATTAGGTAGTCATAAAACAACCCACCGACAATCAGTAAGCCTTTGTATGGCATTCATCAAAAAAGGGGGGCGGAACCTTCTCATGATGGACAGCAACACCTAGACAGTTGATCAGTTATGGGTGCTTTGCTTCCAGTTCTACTTTTAAAACTACTGTTTAGGAGCAGTATTTTTCTGAATTTATTATCTGATTTGATGGCAGTAATTAGCTCTTGCAGTCCGACCATATGCAAAGCATTACTTTTTTGGGATGCAGTCCCCTTTTGATGTAACTAAAGCAGGTTCTTTTGGTTACTCCATGACATTTTTCTTGCAACATTATTATATAGTGTCCACTTCTCCTCTCCCGTAATGAACTATTTAAAAAAGTAAGCTTTTTGATTTCTTTTGAGCACAGAATCACATGCCAAAACTTCATATTCTACTCTGTCAAAGTATTAAGTTCCTATATATCATAGCAACTTACATACATACCTGTTTTTTTTTTTTCAAATTACTATGTACTGTACTTTTAAGTATATTTGGTCTATCTGATAATTCCTAAAATGTATAACGTGGATTTTCAGCAATAGCTTCTTTTAACAAGTCCTTGTTTACAGAGGATGGTCATCCAGAGCAGGCATCATCTTTGAAGCTGAAATTCCTGTGCTGTAACTTTCAAACCACCTTCAAACTGTGGTATTATAAACTGCAGAATATAATCAGTATACAACACAAATATTATGAACAGTCTGACTAGCATTTTTTCATTTTGAAAAATAAATTAGTGTAATATGATGAAAATGAACATTTGGGTTTTCTGCTGTTAAGACTACATTGAAACAAAAATTATGCCACAACGTATGCTAGAATTAATGCAACATGAGCAAAAAGGACCATATTTAAATATCTGCTTTCATTTTTAAACATTATTTTCTCCGTATTTTGACATCAGCTTTCTTTTTTTAATGAGCATTAAAAAAAAAGAAACATGAAAACTCATTTTGATTTGGAAAACCGCAGAGATATTTTGATGATTATATGTTAAATGTATTATGTGTTTGATGAATGGTCTTGTTTCATTTGAAACTTCATAAATGGATCTACTAAGCCTTGCCTTTAGTTAGAATTTGTATATAATAATAATAATTATCCCATTATTGGCCTTGTTGATTACCATATTTGAATTATTGTAGTAATTTATTTATTAGCCTTTTTCCCTCGGTTGTGGAAGCTATTAGGATTTAATCAAATATTCAGGCAGTAATGCCAGAAAAACACTGTGATAACTTATGACGCTTCCTCCTCTAAATTCAGTAATAAATTTTGAAACTCCATCATAAACTAAAATTCCATGAGCTGTATTTAATATAATATATGCATGGGAGATATTTACCCTAGCCTCCTGGAAAAAGTTATGTAATTAAATCAGGTTTACTTTGGCCTGTGCCACTTACAAGTTTATGAATTTGAATTGCAATTAAGGTTATGAAATGAGAAACTAATTGCTCACTGGGAGACCTGAGTTCTATCAAAGACAGTTTGAAGTTGGATAAATAATCTAGTAAAAGCTCTTAACTTGTTTTGGTGGCTGAATAAAACAAAATAAAGGGAGATAATGTGGAAATGATAGGTAACAAATTGTAGTCTTAAAACTGAATATAATTTACCAGCTAGGAATAATGTATGTAATTCTAAATGAAGGTACAATTTTGAAGTTCCATGCTGCATTAGGATAAATAATGGAAAGATTTCTTCAATGTGGATGAACTTGATCTTTATTGAAGGTACAGCATTTTTTGAAAAAAAGTGAATTACAAAAGTGTTCTTTTATTTAGAGTGCTGTGGAGGATTTTTGATTAAACTTATCAATCTGAAAACCCTCACTTTAGGTATTGCACACAAACTATTAGGGACTATGTTTTTCTGCTGTTTAAAATTTGGCAAAAAAGCAAACTTGGTTTGGCATACATTTTGAAACTCTGAATTTCAAAGGTAATCTTACTTCAGGAGGAAATTTTGCTTCTAAAGAAAAAGGACCTACGTCTGATTGCTCCAACAATCAGCAGTGTTATTCAAAATCTTGGCTTGTTTCTCTTGTAATTTTATTTTTCTGATATCTCTCTTGTAATCTGGTTTTAGCATTTAAAAAAAAAAGTTCGATTTTTTCCTCTTTCTTCATGCTGAGAGTTACAAGCTGCATGTTCCTACTAATGAGCTATCAATATATCTTCCTTTGTCATCATTATAACAACTAAAACCAATTTCCCTGTGCCTGGTGTCTTCTAGAAAAGTTGTATTAATGTATTAGTTGCCCTAAATTTTGTGTAATTATAATACTATCATAGGAAAGCGCAAATAAACAATCTGTGTAAATTATTGGATGGTGTGAAAATATTTTATTAAATTCTCAATGTGTAGGCTGATTCAAGCCCTCTGGCCCCTTTTTTATTTCCCTTTATTGAACTGTGCATCATTTTCAGATATGTATATATATTTATTTTACCAATGGTGGGCCGTCAGCCAGCTTCAGCTTGGCCACTACTAAGGCCAGATGAATATAACTCTTGATTGCTCATCTTTTTCTTCATTTTAAATTTTGGAATGTTGTTCAAAGAATTCTTAGGTATGCAGAAAGTCTGATATTTCAGCATACATGTGTCTACCTAAATATTTTTTGCTGAAAATTTTAATTTTTGCTTTTCCATGCTTTATTCATCATTTAATAAAAAATTGATTTTTATTAAGTCTGATTCGTGCATTAATAAAGTATGTGTAAATTATTTCTGGATTATTCTGTTTTTAAATTATTAATCCTTTGTACTTAGGATTTAATGTTATTTTCATAACTTTGCCATATGTTTTTGTGATCAGGGTATTTAAGCTCTCAGTTTGTTGTCTTACTTTGTAATGGCTTCTGTCTTGTCATTACCAACACTTCTAGAATTTCACTGGATGTGCATCAACTTCTGGATACTTCTATGTAATACAGTACAAAATCCGAGATCCAAACTTCTAATATCTGGAATGATCTAAAATCCGGAACTCAAAGCCACCAACATGATTTTTATTTATTTATTTATTTATTGTATTTTATTTATGTATTTATTTTTTTATACTTTACGCGTGGACACTTGATTTTTTTTCCTCCCACAATAAAACATGCGGAGAGTCCCGATTCTTAATTTCACTTCGTCAGTAAATAAAATATCTCATTATTGAAGAAATAATCATTTTAGCATACATTTGTGAGATCAATAATTTGGCTCCTTACCTGTGTATGTGTTTGGCCTACATCTCAAACTGAAACATTCTACCTAGAAACATCATTGATTTTACACCTACTAATATTTTATATTCATAACGCCAACCTGGCAAATCATTATTTATTAAATTTTGCTTTTATCTCTGCATGTTTAGCAGCATATGACAACTTGAGTAATGACTCATGCAGTGATGCTTAAACAACTTTTTTAATATTAGTAATTGAATAACAAAGAGTGAGGTAACTTTTATGTTGACATTATGCTTGGCAATGATTAAAGTTAAATGTGCTAAGCAATGCTGCTGAGGAAAAATTTTTAACAAAAATTTCTTTCCGTATAATAAAAATAGATTGTGAAAAATAGAATTTTGTTGATGATGTAGGCCAAAAGATTATATTTAGTGCTATTTGAGTTAAGAATAACTGATTTGTTATTCACATAAAACCAGAACCGGCACCAAAGCTCGTATGGTCGAATTTAGAGAAAACAAAATTTTTGGAATTTAGAGAAGCACCAAGCTACAAAATTAAGGGATGACAAAATTTTTAGAATTTAGGAAAAATACTGGGGCTCGAAATTTAGAACTTAGGGAGGCACATGGTAGCAGAATTTAGGACCTGCAGAGACTGCATCAGGTGGTAAGATATCTAGTACCGGCCCTAAATAAGCCTTAAGTATATGCGGAAATTTATTTATTTAGGACTCTGATAAACCTTAAGCATGTCAAAAAATAGACATAACTCTAAAAAATAAATAAGTAATACAATTCCAGCTTAATTGTCTCAGTGCGTGACAGAAGCTAGACAAAATTAGCGGACCAACTTGTCTTCCATGTCTGTCACATGATACATAGCCAATAATGTATAGCAAACGCTATTAAGCTAAGCTAAAATTATATTTTACCGATTCCAAGGACTTTCAGTTAATATAGCAGATTGTGCTTTGCCTTAACTTTATGAATTGATCCAGCTCATTATTTTTTGCAGGCTATTATTATTACAGCATTTGTATGAAAAATAAAGTTTGAACTTTCAATTACATCGAAATAATTGTGGAGCTGCAACAAAATCTATAAAGTGAAAGCATGTTTTTGATGTCCATTAAACAAAAAATGGAATTGCTGCAAAAAAACGAATAAAGGTATAACTGTCTCAAAATCACGAGGTATTGGTAAATCAACTGTATAGCACATAAAAAAACACAAAATGGAACTTATGGAATTTTTTATGGATTCCGGCACCCCACTCACTATAAAAACAGGAAAAATTTAGCAAATTAAATTAAAAAATTATTTGTTATGCTAAAAGAGATTATTGAATGAGTAAGACAGCATCGCAGCGAGGGCGCGCCAGTGACGGGTCCAATGCTAATGGCTGAAGCCAAAATATTTCATGAAGAAATTAACTTAAAAAAATGAATGCATATATTCGACAGGTTGGTTAACCAAATTTAAAAGTGGCCTGGTAAAAGGCAATTAAAAATTTCAGCTGATACCGAAGCTTCTGAACTATTTGCAGATGAATTCATTGAACTCATTGATAGTGAAAAGTTATCTCCAGAACGAATTTACAACACTGATGAAACTGATCTTCTCTGGTCGTTAATTGGTACCGCAAAATACCGTGGCAACCTCTACAGAAAAGGCTCGAACTGGTGTCAAAGATTCCAAAGCTAGATTAATAATTTTCGCATGCACAAAATGTTGCAGGAACACACAAGTGTAAACTCTTGTAATCGAAAAAAATACACGACCTTGAGCATTTAAAGGAGTAAAGCTTTTCCTCGTTATATATTGTGCAAATAAAACAGCATGGATGACACAAGCGTTAATGAGTGATTGGTTTGAAAATCATTTCATATCCGAGCCTTGGCAGCATTTGAATTCGGTTGGTTTACCTTATGATGCAAAAATTGCTCTGAATGTAGACAACTATTTGGCTCACTCTTCTGTTAAAGTTTCAGTGAAAGATAATGTATCTGTATTTTTTTCCCCTTCATATTGTATGTCCATCATTCAGCCTGTGGATATCGGAATAGTGCACGCACTGAAATGCAAATATAAAGTATCATTTTTAAATCCATGGTAAATTTCTTGAATAATGGCAAGACTATTCAAGAATTTTTGAAATATTTTAGCATAAAATCTACTGTATGGAGCATCGCAAGACCGCAGGAAGATGTGTCTCCAGATACTTTAAAAAATGCTTGGCATAATGTATGGCCAGCTACCATATTTCATGGTGAGGATGATGAAGATGATAACCACGAATTTTAGGGTTTGCGGATATTGCAAACCAAAGGTGAAATTCTCCAGTTAATGTAATTTATGTGTAAAGAAATAGTAATAAATGAAGATGATACAAGAGAAGTTTTTCATTGCGATGACAATGCCCCAATCAGAAATCAATTAACGGACATCGAAATATGTAGTACGGTTCTACATCCAGAAAATACTGCTACCAATAGTGAAAAAAGTGACATACAGGTAATTAAAAATGAAAAAAAAAAATTCGATTTGTCAACTTAGTTTGAATGCTTCACACAGAAATTACAGGACTTGATTAATGGAACTTTGTAACTGTACAAGAATTATGTCTGTCTGTAGAATTAAAGAGAAACTATTAGTGCAAAAAAAAAAGAAGCAGCTTAAACAACTTACATTGAAAGACATGTTTAATAAAGTAAACAAATAAATTTTTTTGTAAATTTTGATAGACTTCAGATCATAAATCACAATTTCATATTTTTAATTTTATAATTTCTACATGCCATTATACTAGATTTAAAGTAATGGTCTAATATCCGGAAAATCCCAAATCCGGAATACCCAAAGTGCTGATGAGTCTGGGTGTCAGACTTTGTACTGTAATAGGTTAGTAGCCTGCTGAGAAATGATTAGCTAGATGGAGTATGTATGCCATACTACTGATCTGTATGTAACCCTTCAGTGCATGAATTTTTATTTTTTTATCATTTTTTTTTTTTAATTTGAGTCAAAAATACATTAGAATTGATATCAAATAAAATAGGAAAAATACTAAAAAAAATCTAAAGTTTTTTCCAATTTTTGAAAAAATATTATTATTGCCAAATGGCTGCATTATGCAAAAAATATGATAGGCAAATGTGTAATAACAGTTTTTTGTAATAATACTTACCTTATAAACTTGTTCAAACAATTTTAAAACTTTTAAGTACATCAAAATAACAAACGTGAAATCAAAAATTCATAAACACAAATGATGTCCACACCCTATGCATCAACTCACAATAATGACCGTTACACCACACTGAAACTTTCATAACTATATACTTTCATAACTATATATTTATATTCATAACGCCAACCTGGCAAATCATTATTTATTAAATTTTGCTTTTATCTCTGCATGTTTAGCAGCATATGACAACTTGAGTAATGACTCATGCAGTGATGCTTAAACAACTTTTTTAATATTAGTAATTGAATAACAAAGAGTGAGGTAACTTTTATGTTGACATTATGCTTGGCAATGATTAAAGTTAAATGTGCTAAGGAATGCTGCTGAGGAAAAATTTTTAACAAAAATTTCTTTCCGTATAATAAAAATAGATTGTGAAAAATAGAATTTTGTTGATGATATAGGCCAAAAGATTATATTTAGTGCTATTTGAGTTAAGAATAACTGATTTGTTATTCACATAAAACCAGAACCGGCACCAAAGCTCGTATGGTCGAATTTAGAGAAAACAAAATTTTTGGAATTTAGAGAAGCACCAAGCTACAAAATTAAGGGATGACAAAATTTTTAGAATTTAGGAAAAATACTGGGGCTCGAAATTTAGAACTTAGGGAGGCACATGGTAGCAGAATTTAGGACCTGCAGAGACTGCATCAGGTGGTAAGATATCTAGTACCGGCCCTAAATAAGCCTTAAGTATATGCGGAAATTTATTTATTTAGGACTCTGATAAACCTTAAGCATGTCAAAAAATAGACATAACTCTAAAAAATAAATAAGTAATACAATTCCAGCTTAATTGTCTCAGTGCGTGACAGAAGCTAGACAAAATTAGCGGACCAACTTGTCTTCCATGTCTGTCACATGATACATAGCCAATAATGTATAGCAAACGCTATTAAGCTAAGCTAAAATTATATTTTACCGATTCCAAGGACTTTCAGTTAATATAGCAGATTGTGCTTTGCCTTAACTTTATGAATTGATCCAGCTCATTATTTTTTGCAGGCTATTATTATTACAGCATTTGTATGAAAAATAAAGTTTGAACTTTCAATTACATCGAAATAATTGTGGAGCTGCAACAAAATCTATAAAGTGAAAGCATGTTTTTGATGTCCATTAAACAAAAAATGGAATTGCTGCAAAAAAACGAATAAAGGTATAACTGTCTCAAAATCACGAGGTATTGGTAAATCAACTGTATAGCACATAAAAAAACACAAAATGGAACTTATGGAATTTTTTATGGATTCCGGCACCCCACTCACTATAAAAACAGGAAAAATTTAGCAAATTAAATTAAAAAATTATTTGTTATGCTAAAAGAGATTATTGAATGAGTAAGACAGCATCGCAGCGAGGGCGCGCCAGTGACGGGTCCAATGCTAATGGCTGAAGCCAAAATATTTCATGAAGAAATTAACTTAAAAAAATGAATGCATATATTCGACAGGTTGGTTAACCAAATTTAAAAGTGGCCTGGTAAAAGGCAATTAAAAATTTCAGCTGATACCGAAGCTTCTGAACTATTTGCAGATGAATTCATTGAACTCATTGATAGTGAAAAGTTATCTCCAGAACGAATTTACAACACTGATGAAACTGATCTTCTCTGGTCGTTAATTGGTACCGCAAAATACCGTGGCAACCTCTACAGAAAAGGCTCGAACTGGTGTCAAAGATTCCAAAGCTAGATTAATAATTTTCGCATGCACAAAATGTTGCAGGAACACACAAGTGTAAACTCTTGTAATCGAAAAAAATACACGACCTTGAGCATTTAAAGGAGTAAAGCTTTTCCTCGTTATATATTGTGCAAATAAAACAGCATGGATGACACAAGCGTTAATGAGTGATTGGTTTGAAAATCATTTCATATCCGAGCCTTGGCAGCATTTGAATTCGGTTGGTTTACCTTATGATGCAAAAATTGCTCTGAATGTAGACAACTATTTGGCTCACTCTTCTGTTAAAGTTTCAGTGAAAGATAATGTATCTGTATTTTTTTCCCCTTCATATTGTATGTCCATCATTCAGCCTGTGGATATCGGAATAGTGCACGCACTGAAATGCAAATATAAAGTATCATTTTTAAATCCATGGTAAATTTCTTGAATAATGGCAAGACTATTCAAGAATTTTTGAAATATTTTAGCATAAAATCTACTGTATGGAGCATCGCAAGACCGCAGGAAGATGTGTCTCCAGATACTTTAAAAAATGCTTGGCATAATGTATGGCCAGCTACCATATTTCATGGTGAGGATGATGAAGATGATAACCACGAATTTTAGGGTTTGCGGATATTGCAAACCAAAGGTGAAATTCTCCAGTTAATGTAATTTATGTGTAAAGAAATAGTAATAAATGAAGATGATACAAGAGAAGTTTTTCATTGCGATGACAATGCCCCAATCAGAAATCAATTAACGGACATCGAAATATGTAGTACGGTTCTACATCCAGAAAATACTGCTACCAATAGTGAAAAAAGTGACATACAGGTTAGTGAAAATGAAAAAAAAAAATTCGATTTGTCAACTTAGTTTGAATGCTTCACACAGAAATTACAGGACTTGATTAATGGAACTTTGTAACTGTACAAGAATTATGTCTGTCTGTAGAATTAAAGAGAAACTATTAGTGCAAAAAAAAAAGAAGCAGCTTAAACAACTTACATTGAAAGACATGTTTAATAAAGTAAACAAATAAATTTTTTTGTAAATTTTGATAGACTTCAGATCATAAATCACAATTTCATATTTTTAATTTTATAATTTCTACATGCCATTATACTAGATTTAAAGTAATGGTCTAATATCCGGAAAATCCCAAATCCGGAATACCCAAAGTGCTGATGAGTCTGGGTGTCAGACTTTGTACTGTAATAGGTTAGTAGCCTGCTGAGAAATGATTAGCTAGATGGAGTATGTATGCCATACTACTGATCTGTATGTAACCCTTCAGTGCATGAATTTTTATTTTTTTATCATTTTTTTTTTTTTAATTTGAGTCAAAAATACATTAGAATTGATATCAAATAAAATAGGAAAAATACTAAAAAAAATCTAAAGTTTTTTCCAATTTTTGAAAAAATATTATTATTGCCAAATGGCTGCATTATGCAAAAAATATGATAGGCAAATGTGTAATAACAGTTTTTTGTAATAATACTTACCTTATAAACTTGTTCAAACAATTTTAAAACTTTTAAGTACATCAAAATAACAAACGTAAAATCAAAAATTCATAAACACAAATGATGTCCACACCCTATGCATCAACTCACAATAATGACCGTTACACCACACTGAAGCTTTCATAACTATATACATAAACAGTATATATCCAATTGGTTACATTGTGCAGTAAGCTAAAATTTGTGTTTTGATTTGATTTACGTGACTGAATGTGAGTGTGTTGCCAAATGGCAACTACATGCATTTAAGGGTTAATAAAGTGTTAGGCATTATATTGGATGTAATTAAAAGATTAAAGATGTTGAAAATAAAGTGAAAGGTGGAAGACATTAGGATTCAGTGGATAGTGGTATACTCTGATTCAGTGAAAATGTGTGTATGAATTTGAGTTGTTATTAAGGTTGTGAAATGGGAAACTAATTGCTCACTGGGAGACCTGAGTTCTATCAAAGACATTATGAAGTTGGATAAATAATCTAGTAGAAACTCTTAACTTGTTTTGGTGACTGAATGAAACAAAATAAAGGGAGATAATGTAGAAATGATAGGAAACAAATTGTAGTCTTAAAATTGAATATAATTTACCAGCTAGGAATAGTGTATGTAATTCTAAATGAAGGTACAATTTTGAAGTTTTTAGCATTGCATTGCCATAATGTGACTGGGTATACTTAGGTTTGAGATGGTGGTTTGGGATTTTGCTCATGTTTCGCCTAAAACTGAGTACAGTCAAGCGTTCCATATATGAACTGTCACATGAATATGAGCTTTTGTCAGTTATTGGGGAATGTGCCATGAAAGAGCAGAGCAGTGATTGGAAACAAATCTGCTTTATGCATAAGAAATTTTAAAATACATTTTTTATTAGGTTATAGTAAAAGTGACTAGACTAGTAGAGGAAATATATTAAGACAAAAGTGGCCAAAGTTGGGAAAAGAAACTGTTTGTCTACACATTTTTGCTATTACACTCTTTAAGATAAGTGTTTAGCATTTAGGCTATCAGAGCTCCTGAGGTAAACAAAGTTAATTTTTAAGAACCTTGGGGTTTTTCTATGTATTTTGTTGTACTATTTTAGCACATTACTTGCTTTTTCTTTTTCATGAGATATTTCTTCTTTAACGTATTTACTTTTCATTATGAAATCTTCTCTTTCAGATTTATTTTTTCTGTACACAAATTTTCATTAACTGGTTATGTACATGTTGACTGTTAAAAGCACAAAATAAAAAAGCTCTTCGTTAATTTAATTCTCTTAATCATCATCATTATTGATCTCTCTTAAATTAATTTTAAAAAATCTTGCCCTCGGGAAACATTTTTGCATGCAATTTCGAATAGTTAATATCCAACAAACTTGAGTAAAACAATTATGGATTTCTTTCCATCTGGGCTGTCCAGACTTATCGAAATTTTTGATAAAATATAGCAGAATAGTGCCTTTTCTATATAACTTTTGAGCAATTTAATTATTCCTTGATTTAATGGCTTAAGAGTTGGGAACATTTTAATATTTTTTCCATTTTAACTGTGTCTGCTTGAGATGGATAAACAGCAACACTTTTTATTAATTTGTTTATTTCCTGATGTTTTTAATCAAATTCCATTAGCTTGTGCATTGCAATCTTGGATATCATTCAACTGAAATTGATCAGGTTCATGCTGATAAGTTGGTTGGTAAATACTGAGTTTTGTATTCTTACAGTACTTTGTCTTTTGTATAGAAAGTGTTTTTCCAATATGAGAAGCCAGGTTGCAGCAAAGCATCATTCTCAATTTACTTTATGAAACCTTGTGTACAAGCCAGTGTCCTTATTTTAAACACAGTGCTTCTCCCTAGCAATGGTCTAAAAAACCCCTTGTTTCATCCAGAATACATAGTTCTTTGGAATAAAATTTGCAGATCAACTTTTTTTTAAGATTTTCAAACTATTTAGTGTCTAATTCTGAATCTGCTAATTTAGCTTTGTCTGAAATTGATTTAAACGATGCATCATATCCATCTGAAATATCACATCGCAACCTCTGAATAGTTCAAAATTAATTAGGAGGTGTTCAAAATTAGTTTAAGAGTGTGAAAGAAATAACGGTAAGAATTTCTTTTTACATTATGTTCCTACTTTTCATAGATTCCAAGAAAAAGTGTAGAATTCACCAGGGGGAATACTTTTTAAAAATCCTTGCATTACCACTAATTTTGCAATTCCTCACATGCTTCATAATTCTTCAGATTCGTAATTTAATCATGCTTAATTCTATATTTTCTCAACTTTTTTTCATTTATTCTTTCTAGTCTAGTCTGAAAATGGTTGAACTTAAGCAAAATTTTCAATCGTTTATTTATGTTGTCAATAATGTTTAATACTGCAGGCTGAAAGAAATTGTCCCATTTCAAAGATCCAGAATTTTCTTTGGAAATTCACCTTTATATTATTACTTCTGTTTCAAAATCCATCAAATACTGTAAGCTTCTTAGAATCCCTGCCTTTATCCTTGTGAATTCATAACTTCCTTTTCAGAAGAACTATTCCATAGCGCAAGATGTTTCTGTTCATTCTATCTTTTCTATCATTCATGTGATAGCTAAATTTGCAAGAAAAATTTTCGGTCTTCACTTTACACTGTCTGCTGTTTCAGGTCATTCTTGGATTATCTGTTAAGATAGGAGGAGATTCAATTGTGTGCAATGTCAGACTATGTTACTGAACAATGAAATGGCCATTCTTCCTGCATTAAAACTTAATTTTGAATTAAAAGCCTTGGCATTAACATACTTGCTGACATAGTCTGTCAGCTTAAGAACTTCAGTCTGTGTGAGATTCATAGGGTACAAGTTTCATCCATTATTTGAGTGAACACTGAGCTGTTACAGTACAAAGTACGAAGTCCAGGCTCATTGGGACTTCAGTGATTCCGGATTTTGAATCATCAGTTTAAATCTAGTAAAATGACGTGTAGAAATTATAAAAGTAAAAAAATCAAAGTTTGGAACATAGGAAACTTTAAACGTCGTTCTGACTCCAAGAAGATGAATATTTATTTACATTTTTTGGATATGGAATAATACAAACAGAAAATCAGTCAATGTTCTTTTTCTTGTTGAAGGCTTACTGTTGCCACTCTGGTGAAAAGAAAAACGCATGAGAGAAGTTTCGCTGATGGCGCTTCATCAACGTGAATGATGTCGCCACACACCCCTTTGCCAGTGATAGCGTTATACCTTGTAATCTTTCAGGTATGCAGGAAATCTCACCCTTCGTCCAGCTTTTGTGTTTCTAGGAAGAATCATTTTTTTGGAAGAATCATTGTCTCTGGGAAGTGGAGGTGAGATTTTGGAGTTATCAGCTTCGTGTGTCTGGAGATTTGTTGTTATTTCATTCTTGAGGCTGAAACATGGTTTCAGTCTATCTATCGATATCCTTTTAATTTTACCTGAAACTTCCACATTGAAAAATTTCTCGAAACATTTCTTAACTAAATATGGTCCTAGATAGGCTGGTTGGAGAGAAGATGAAATCATGTTATTATAGATGAATACATGTGAACAATTTGCTAAGTCCTTGTGTACGAAAATTGTTTTTTTTTTCATGGCTGGTTGTCGGTGTTGGTTTTAGGTTTTGGATGTGACTTTGCAATTTTTGTATAAAATCTGAATGCGTAACAGTGGGGACATAACTGAAAAATTCTCCAGGCAAACAGATTGGTGCACCGTACACAAGTTCAGCAGAAGAACAATGCAAATCCTCTTTAATGGCGGATCGAATGCCAAGAAGAATCAAAGGTAGAACGTCAGTCCAAGAATTTGACGTTTGCAGGTGGGATTTTAGGCTGTTTTTCAAGGTTCGATGTTGTCGTTCAATTAAACCATTAGACTGTGGGTGATAAGCCGTGGTGCTATTAGCCTTGAAGCCTAAGTATTTGCTCAAGGATCTGAAGAGTTGGCTGTCAAATTGTCGACCTTGGTCAGACGTTATCTTCTCTGGAATTCCAAATCT
>KK121159.1:562648-658800 GCA_000611955.2 Stegodyphus mimosarum
TGGCATTAGTTTCAGTTTCTTTACTTTCATCTCCTTCAGCCATAGTAGAATTAGGCTTAACGGAAGTGCAGCTACCTTTATCCAACTTTTTATTTTTTTAAAGCTTAAGCTTTTCTGCTTAAAGTTTGCTTAGTAAAAACTAGTTCATTTATTCTTAACACATTTGATGCATTCAGAGAATTCTAATTGCATACATTACATCTGAAGGCATATTGCAATATAGAACAAGAATTTTTAAAATGGACTTACCATTTTAAGAGTATTTCAGTCTCGTTATATTACAAAAACATCGTACGTTCTTTTTCCATCTTTACACTTCATAAGTTGAATTGGATCGCATCCGGGTAAACCAGTGTGGAAGTTTGGAACATAGGAAACTTTAAACGTCGTTCTGACTCCAAGAAGATTAATATTTATTTACATTTTTTGGATATGGAATAATACAAACAGAAAATCAGTCAATGTTCTTTTTCTTGTTGAAGGCTTACTGTTGCCACTCTGGTGAAAAGAAAAACGCATGAGAGAAGTTTCGCTGATGGCGCTTCATCAACGTGAATGATGTCGCCACAGTGATTTATGAAAAAAGAAGCATTTATGACTTTAAGAGAATTGAAATTTATAAAAGAAGAGCGTAATAATTATTTGCTTGCTTTATTAAACATTTCTTTCAATGCAAGTTGTTTAAATTGCTTCATTTTTTCTCCCTTTGCCTAATACTTTCTAATTCTATGGATAGATATAGTTTCTTGTTCAGTTGCAAAGTGCCATTGTTCAAGGTCTTGTAATTGACATACCGAGAATTCCCACTATATTGTAAATCTTTTTTTTTTTTTTTTTTTTTTTTTTTATTCTCAACAACTTCTTTGTCACTTTCTTTACTATGAGTAGCGATATTTTCTAGATTTAGAACCATACTACAAATTTTGCAATCCTTTAGTTGATTGATGATTGGACCCATTGGCCTTGCAATAAAAAATTTTTTATATTATCCTCATTTATTACAACTTATCCACGTTTTGTCACAAATTCCATTAGTTGTAAAATTTTGCTTTCTGTTCATGATATCTGAAAACTTTCAAATTCATGGCTATCATCATAAAGCTTAGTTAATATCTGCTATATGCTATTAGCAATGGATCATGAGATTGAAAACTAAAGACATGTTGTTTTGCTAAATATTGTGTATATCACATGCTGTTGAAGTTAAGTCTGAATTGTATTAGTTTAGTTATTTCTTATACTTATGACTATTTCTCACACATTCTTCACATTATTATCTGAGTCCTGAATCAATAGTCTTATATATACTTATCTAGGGCCTGAACTAGACATTCTCCAGCCTGGCTCAGGAAAATGTCTGCAAGTCCTAAATTTTGCTACCAAGTAACTCCAAAATTCTAAAAAATTTTGCCTTTCCTAAATTGTGCCGCTTGGTTGTGTTCACATCAGCTCTGGAAATTGTACTCAGCTTATCTGAATAATAAATCATTTATTCTCATTTCGCAGAGCACCAAAGTCTTTTGGCCTATCTACAAAACCTTGCTTTTTGCATATGGAAAGAAATTCCTGTTAAATTTCTCCTCGACACTTAACAGTTCAGTTAGCTGAAGTATTTAATTACCAATTATTGTTTTAAAAAATTGTTTAAATTTTGCTGCATGAGTCGTTTCTCAAATTGCTATGTACTGATAGTCATCTGTGATGACAGCAAGAAATAATAATAATGATTCTCCAGGTTTCCATCAGGGATATAAATTATTCAGTAGGTGTAAATTCAATGTAGAAGTTTTGGTTTGAGATGTATGATAAGCAAAAAAGCCACTGCAGATCTAAGTTATTGATTATACAGATTGATTAAGATACAATAACATGTCGAACAAATATTAATTTAGAAGTCAAACAACAAAAATCAGCTTTATACTTTCAAATTTTCACAGGACTAGTTTTGATGGTTTTTACCGAAACCATCAGCTGCAAAAGCGCAAATGAACGAGATAAGATATAATGAATAGAAAAGATAAGATAAGAAAGCCTGGACAGAAGACAAGATACTGGCGCCATCTGTTGATGAAATCAGAACTAAAACATAATTCCTTTAAAGGCTGAAGGCAAAGATGGATTGGAATTAGGGTTGTTAACTAGAACAGAAAGATTTTTTTGAATGTGAAATGCCTGTAGGAAATCCAGTTCACCAATGAAAGATGTTTTTTGAATAATTTTGGCAGCAGAAAAATTGAAAGTAGGATTTTCGGACCAACAATGTTGGGCACAAAAGACTTCTGTCTTTACTTTTTTCTTACATATGCCTCATGTTCCTTAACGCGAAATTGTAACGCTCTCCTAGTTTGACCAATGTAAATTAAACCACACTAGAAGGAATCCTGTAAATACCCCAGGAATTCATATCTGGAATGAGGTCCTTGAGTATGGAACTTGGAATTTTATTGATGGAAGAATAAACGACCCGAAAGTTAAATTTCTGTAAAATATGTGCAACTTTATAGCTAATTTATGGAAAGAAGGGAATGACAACAGAATTTTTATAATCTCCTAAAACAAGAGTCTGCCTTCTGGTGTGTAGGTGAAAATTTTTTAACTGCATGATTAATAACTTTGGGTGAAAAGCCCCTGTCAATAGCTATTGCTTTTAAATAATTTAGTTCTTCATGAAAGGATAGTTTGGAGGAGCAAACTTGAAGAGCATGGAAAACATAGGAATAAAATGAAGCTAACTTTTGTTTATGCCCCCCTTCCGGATGACATGATTTGAAGTGTGGTGGAAGAAAACCGATGAAGGTTTACGGTAAACCGTAGTACTGAAGTTGGATGTGTTACCTCTGACCAGAATGTTGAGAAACGGAAGAGAATTGCAAGTCTCAAGTTCAAAAGTGAACTGAATAGCAGGGTCAATGGAATTAATTGTTGAAAGGACTTCATTTAAATCATCTTTATTACCTTAAAACAGGGTAAAAGTATCGTCTACGTAGCGGAACCATACCCGGAAGTTTTAAGTTTCAAACAATTTTGATTCATAATAATGCATGTAGATATCAGCCAGGATGGGACTGAGGGGGCTTCCCATGGCTAATACCTCAGTTTGCTTGTAATATTTATTTTGAAAACAAAATCCGTTTGTTTCAGAGTTGAGTGAGAGAAGTTAGCTCAGCAATTTCGATGCAAGAGAAATGAAATTCGCGAAGTCTGGCTTCTAGACATCTTAATGCAGCCTCCACTGGAACATTCGTGAATAATGATTTTGCATCAAAAGAAACCATGAGTAAATTTCTAGGAGAAATGTTTTTAACCTTTTTTACAAATTCTGTTGAATTTTTGTGTAAATGTTATTGTCTATTAGAGTTGAAAATCTAGAAACTAAATATTTAGCTAACGGATACGAGGCAGTACCTAAATTTGATACAATAGGGCGGAAAGGAATACCACTTATGAATTTAGGGAAGAGCATATAATCTGGCACAATTTGCAACTGATGGGATAAATAAGCCTGTTTGCGGCTCCGAAACACATACAAACATCTCGTTCATTTGCGTTTTTGCAGCTGAGGATGGTGGTTTGGTGAAAACCATCGAAACTAGTCCTGTGAAAATTTGAAAGTATAACGCTGATTTTTATTGTTTGACTTCTAAATTAATATTTGTTCGGCGCGTTATTGTATCTTAATTATAGAAGCCCCAAACAGGCTTATTTTTTGCCTTTTTTTCCCATATTGCGATTGTATATGTTTCGGAGCCGGAAACAGGCTTATTTTTCTCTTCCTTTTTTGCACGTGGTGTAACCGCCATTTTGTGATTGCATGAGTTTCGGGAAGTACTTTTTTGCAATTTTTAAGTTTTATTTGTGTTTCACATATTTTAATATTGTCCTTTCCTTATCTAATTGCATGCATTTTAGTTGCAAATATTTTGTTTTCTATTCATTTCAGTGTGAAATTTTTCTGTTGTTTTCTGCGTGAATAATTATTGGTTAGTTAATTTAGTTTGATTTTGTGCATTGTTTATCATGCCTTCATCCATTAATCGTTTCACTAAATTACGCCTGAAATGACTGAAATTCCTGAATCATCTTGACTTTTTACTGAAGTGTAAATGTAAAAAATTGATCCCCAATTTCATTCAAATCAAATCTAATCAAAAACCTTCTAGTCGCGTTTCAAGAATTCTGTTAAACTGCAAGCTAGCCTTACCTCGGTCCATCATACGGGATACACGTCAACAGTTATCCAAAATTCAATATGAGCTCTATAAGCTTCATCTGGAACTCGCTAATTCATATCCAAAACTCACTGCCCTTGAATAAAAGTCTTGGTCTAGCATGGAGTATGCAGTTAACTGTCATAAAAACACCCTTGCAGTTAAATTCGAAAAACTTCTTTTACAGTCTTCCAGTTCAAGTAGTTCAAAAAATCTTCCCATTGTAAACGTTAAGCCAATAGTTAATATATCTAATGTTAGTTTATCAGAAGAGCAAGACAGAATTCTAAAATATAATTTTAACTTCTCACAAACCTCTAAACCCTCGATTTCAAAGATTTTGGCTCCTATCGAAAAAGCTTTCAAGTTCAGTAAAGTTTCAGATTCACAGAGAGAATGATTAGGCATCTTATCACTCATAATGTCAAATTCAATAATAAACCTTTGAATCCAAATCTAACCGCGAGAGAAAGAGCTACAATGCGCTAAATTCATTGTAACCCGGATATTATCATTTCAAAGGCCAACAGAGGCGACCAGATAGTCGTCATGGACAAGAACACTTACATCGATGGTGTCACTAAACTCTTAAACGAAGGACCATATAATCTGATCGCTAAAGATCCTTCACCTTCGGACCTGTCAAAAATAAAAACTGCGATCAAATCTTCACAAATCCTTTCAAGCAACTTAAACATTCGCTTATCCCATCTGTTGCGAATTGTGCCAGATTATATGCTCTTCCCAAAATTCATAAAAGTGGTATTCCTTTCTGCCCTATTGTATCAAATTTAGGTACTGCCTCGTATCCGTTAGTTAAATATTTAGTTTCTAGATTTTCAACTCTAATAGACAATAACATTTACACCATAAAAAATTCAATAGAGTTTGTAAAAAAGGTTAAAAACATTTCTTCTAGAAATTTACTCATGGTTTGTTTTGATGCAAAATCGTTATTCACGAATGTTCCAGTGGAGTGCATTTAGATGTCTAGAAGCCAGACTTCGCGAATTTCATTTCTCTTGCATCGAAATTGCTGAGCTAATTTCTCTTACTCAACTCTGTTTGAAACAAACGCATTTTGTTTTCCAAAATAAATTTTACAAGCAAACTGAGGTATTAGCCATGGAAAGCCCCCTCAGTCCCATCCTGGCTGATATCTACATGCATCATTATGAATCAAAATTGTTTGAAACTTTAAACTTCCCAGTGTGGTTCCGCTACGTAGACGAGACGATTGCTTGAAGGTAATAAAGATGATTTAAATAAAGTTCTTTCAACAATGAATTCCATTGATCCTGCTATTCAGTTCACTTTTGAACTTGAGACTTGCAATTCTCTTCCGTTTCTCGACATTCTGGTCACACGTAACACATCCAACTTCAGTACTACGGTTTACTGTAAAACTTCATCGGTTTGCCTTCCACCACACTTCAAATCATGTCATCCGGAAGGGGGGCATAAACAAGAGTTAGCTTCATTTTATTCCTATGTTTTCCATGCCCTTCAAGTTTGCTCCTCCAAACTATCATGAAGAACTAAATTATTTAAAAGCAATAGCTATTGACAGTGGCTTTTAACCCAACGTTATTAATTATGCAGTTAAAAAATTCTCATCTCCACACACCAAAAGGCAGACTCTTGTTTTAGGAGATTATAAAGATTCTGTTGTCATTCCCTTCTTTCCATCAGTTAGCTATAAAGTTGCTCATATTTTAGAGAAATTTAACTTTCGAGTCCTTTATTTGACCCATCAATAAAATTCCGAATTCCATACTCAAGGACCCCATTCCGAATATGAATTCTTGGGGTATTTACAGGATTCCTTGCCATTGTGGTTTAATTTACATTGGTCAAACTAGGAGAACCTTAAAATTTCGCCTTAAGGAACATGAGGCATATGTTACAAAAAAGGAAAGACAGAAGTCTTCTGCTGCCAACATTATTCAAAAAACATCTTCCGTTGGTGAACTCGATTTTCTCTCGCCATCCACGTCCAGTAATGCCTGATTAGGTGTTGGTCGTTAGGGAGCACTTAATTCATTTAGGATTATCCAAACATGACTTTCTGAGAGGCCACAGTTTTCGCTTATCTCTCTTGTGCTGCTGTTTGGATGTGTGAGGCTGCCTGATAAGACATCTTCCGGTTGCGCTTTCCTCCCTGCTCTGCTGGATCGAAGTCAACTAGTCACGCAGCCTATCTCCCTTAAATGTTTCACAACATGTAGGATGGTTTAGTATGAAAGATGCAGGCTTGCAGGAAAACGTTGCCGATACAACTGCGCTGCCGATCGTGCCTTGTGCCCACATTCACCGTAAAGTAGAACCATCTGGTAATAATTATTTTTTGAAACATCGCTCCATGAGCTTTAACATACAATCGTGAGAAAATATCTCTTTTATAGCTGTCTCAGGTGAACAGGTGTGACATTTCGTACACTATTTTCATAATGCAGAAATTCGCACACCAAGCTCAAGTTGCATTGAGTTGATGAGTTTTGCGACACAATTGGGCATGATCTGCATATTGTCAAACGAGTTTGTAAAGACAGTAAGTACAAGGATGCACCCCGCAGGGTTTGAACCACAGTCCTCTCAATTGTGAACTACAAGCGATACAACTAAGGCACGATGTGGATGCGTTTTTCGTCCGAAAGATAATCTTTCTCCTTTCGTTCAAGTTCCATGATGTCACAGTTTCGGAAATCACGAAGGAAGAAATGTGTGTTTGCAGCGTTATCTTTTTAGCATTCATATCCACAAGGTGCCCATTTGTAGTAAATTGATGATTCTATACAACTTTGTAATTCATTGTTTCTTCCTATCTTGTATCGTTTTCGAGATAGGGTTTTCGATCGTCGTTTTACACCAGACCTACACTGATGTGCAAAAATTAAGGACGAGATGATTTTTTCAATATAACTTTGTACAAAAGCTTTCCAAATCAACACATTTAACACATCAGTGTAGGTCTGGTGTATAGAATCATCAAACTAAAAGAGAAATCAGAGGGATAAAAAGAAGCTTTATTGAAAAAGTAGCATGGAGTGCAATGCGACTGAAGGCCGAAACATCCCTGTGATGGGTGTCCAGCAAGACACATCCGGTCTTTAATAGGGGATATGATCTCCCCTGACTGCTAGGCAGGTTTCACATCATTTGTGCATGCTGGATATGTGGTTGTTAATGAGCTGTTGAGACACTGCTGCTCGTTCCTCTTGTAGCACCAATCGCAGTTTCGGAATCGTTACTGGCGATAAGTTACGTGCTGCCACGGGTCTCCCTAGTAAGTTCCATACATGCTTGACGGGATTTAGATCCAGAGACCTTGCCGACCAGTCCATGCGTTCAATATCTTCACTCTCCAACAGCTCTTCGACAGTAACTGTGCGATGAGGTGGAGCGTTGTCGTCCATGAAGAGGAACTGAGGACCCATAGCCCTTGTGAAAAGACGCATGTAAGGAAGAAGAACCTCGTTACAATAGCAGTCCCAGGTGACGAACCTCCTTGGGAGATATGAAGGTCGGTCCGGCTACCAAGCATTATGTCTGCTCGAACGAGAACTCCGCGACTTCCAAAACAGTCCCTTTTGATGATGTTGAAGGGGTTATTGCGTGTTCCTCGCTCTGTCCAGATGTGTATGTGTCTAGAATCGCAACTCAGACTAAATCTGCTCTCATCTGTAAAGAGTACTCGTCCCCATTCATTGACTCTCCAATTCCGGTATTCCCGGCACCACAGAGAACGCCTTCTCCGATACAGGGCACACCGTACAGGGCGTCGTGCAAACAGACCACCACCGTGCAGTCTTCTGGCCACGGTAAAACGCGATATCTGTCGTCCAGTCGCCTGTGTCGTGTGTCTAGCGATTTCTCCCGCCGTTTGCCGCCTGTTTCTTCTGGCCTGTAAGGCAATATACCGGTCATCTGCGGGTGTGGTTCCTCATGGACGACCACTACTAAACCCCCGGATAGCTGTTCCTGTAGTTTGAAATTGTCTCCAAAGTCGTGAAACGATGCTGTGAGCAATTCCGAACTCTGAAGCCACAGTTGTCACGCTGCGGCCTTCCTCCAACTTCCCAATGATTTGACCTCGAGTAAACGCATCCAGATGTCGTCTAACAGATTGATTATTCGCCATTTCTCGCTGAGGCAGCAACTCGGTGTGATTTTAACTGCTATATGGCGTGCAATCTCTTTGCCAGAAATACTGATCTTACACCGACAACATGCTTTATGCTATTCAGACACTCCCCCATTACGTCTACCTGCATATCTGCGCATGTGCTACCGTACATCACCTTACTTAATCTCCTGATTGGTCTTTCTGTCCGCTCTGCCTCTTCGTTCAGCTGATATGCTAATTTTTCGACTTCGTCCTTAATTTTTGCACACCAGTGTCTACCTAGACACCACTTTTATGAGTATAGCCACACCCATTTAGCAGTTAACCGGATGGTACCAGATTTTAATGGGCATCCATTGTATGTGACTCTTTGTTACTAAAGGGTACTGTATTTCTGCAAATATTCTATCAGTTATGTAGATACTCTCTGTAGCGTGAACAAAAAATTAAACCATGTGGAACCTAATATCTCTAATATCATTGAAAAAACTACTGATTTTTTATTATACAAAGTATGGACATTTTTATTGAGAAATTGCTCACTTTTAGTATGATGCAGATTGAATTTTTGCCCCACCACCTAACATTTTGATTAAAGAGCTCTGTATTTGCTAGTAATCCTTTAATGAATGCAACATATGATTACCGAAGATTTTAATTGTAATAGTAAATTTTATATGTTTAAAAGTAACATTATGAGGAAAAGCTGTTGTATCTTATACACTTAGCAAAAAAAAAAAATTCATGTATTTTATTTTGCTGTTAAAATAGATATTCTAAACTTCAAGAATACATTCATTTATAAAATTCATTTATTATTAAATATATTTCGATTGGTGTTAAGTTGCATGTTTTAAATTCATTTTGTATTTAATTTTTCTAGATGGTTTTTCTCTCCTAAGCTGTGTACGAGATGACTCATTAAAACTGATTGATTTCAGAATGAATAATGTTGTACGTACCTTTAGGTATGTACATTTGAATCTGCTGTTTCTTGTTTCTCACATACAACTTGATGTCTTAAATCTTTATTTAGATATTTTTCTGATTTCCTGTGGAGCAGAATTAATGGCTTGTGCTTTAATTGCAGTTGTAATAATGTATCCTTTCTATTCATCTTTGATAGCAATAACATTTTAAGTTTTTTTTTTTGATTTGTTGAAAATGAGCTTTCTTAATTCCTAGTGTATGTTTTTACATTGCAAAGCATTATAGGAACAAAACTAAGGAGCATCGACTATTCTATAGTCTTGTCATTATTATCTAGTGATTATTATGTACGTATTTAAGATTATGAAATGTTTTAACACATATAAATATTTTCGAAAGAAGTGCAGCAAACTGAATTTTATTGGATTATTAGATTATGAAAAAGCACTCGAGGGTTATCTGTCTAAGGAGAGGAATGTGCTTATGGAGAACTTTCTAAAGGAAAGTGTTTCATATACACATTACACATGGGGAAAACAACAAAAATGCCCATGCAACCAGCCTTTTCACCAAGATTCAAATAGCAGATCGAATTACTAATGTTCCGCAACATTACTCCTTAACTGCTGGTGGGCTCAAACTGAATTTTGAAACTAGGCAAAGTTCACTCTTTGTGCATTTAGAGGTAGTCAAGAGCTGATCCTTCTTTGGGAAGCAAAAATATTTCATGCCGATTTGCTGGAAATAAGCATTTAATTATATGAAAGAATATTTTCTGTTTTTATAAAAATTGCCCAATTCAACTTGCAAATTTTATATAATTTCATAAAAGTTTAAAATCTGAAAATGTTTGTAAGATAAAAATTTTAACCATCAAAGAAAAAAAACAAGAATCGGCGTTATACTTTTAAATTTTGCTGGACTAATTTCGATGGTTTAACTACAAAACCAACTACCTCAGCTGCCAAAGTGCAAATGAATGAGATAGGATATGCTGATAAGATAAAAATGCCTGGACAGGAGTTAAGCTACTGGTGCTATCTATTGATGAAACGAGAAAACTAAAATATAATTTCTTTAAAGGCTGAAGGTAAAGATGAATTGCAATTAGGATCCTTAACTAGAACAAAAAGATTGTTATGAATGTGAAACTCCTCTAAAAATCTAATTCAGCAATAGAAGATGTTTTTTGAAGAATTTTGGCTGTGGAAAACTGGAAAGTGTGATTTTCAGACCAACAGTGCTGGGCAACAGAGGACTTCTGTCTTTCCTTTTTCCTAACACATGCCTCAAGTTTTTAACAGGAAATTTTAAGGCTCTCTTAGTTTGGCCAATGTAAATTAAACCACATTGGCAAGAAATCCTATAAATACCCCAGGAATTCATATCCAGAATGGGGTCCTTAAGCGTGGAACTGGGAGTTTTATTGGTAGAATAAATGACCCCAAAATTAAATTTCTGTAAAATACATGCAATTTTATAGCTTTGATGGGAAGATAGGTATGACAAACAATTCTTATAATCTTCTAAAATAATAGTGTGCCTTTTTGTGTTTTGAGATGAGAATTTTTAAACTGCTTGGTTAATAATATTAGGTGAAAAGTCCCTGTCAATAGCAACTGCTTTTAAATAATTTAGTTCTTGATCAAGAGCCAGTTTGGAGGAGAAAACTTGAAGTGCATAGAAAATAAAGGAATAAAATGAAGCTAACTTCTGCTTAGTAGGATAACATGATTTAAAGTGTGGCGAAGTCAAACTGATGAAGGTTTACAGAAAACAATAGGAATTGTTGGCTGTGTTATGCATGACCAAAATGTCGAGGAATGGAAGAGAATTGGATGTCTCAAGTTCAAAAGTGAACTGAATTGCAGGATCAATGGAATTCCTTATAGAAAGAACTTTATTTAGATCAATTTTATTACCATGAAACAAGGTAAAAGTATCGTCTTTGTAGAGGAACTATACTGGGAAGTTTAAAGTTTCAAATAATTTTGATTCATAATAATGCATGTAGATACCAGCCAGAATACAACTAAGAGGACTTCCTATGCCTAATCCTCAGTTTGTTTGTAATACTTATTTTGGAAATCAAAACGCGTTTGTTTCAAAGAGACTTGAGTTAGGGAAATTAGCTTGTCAATTTCGATGCAGGAGAAATGAAATTCAAGAAGTCTGCTTTCTATAGATCTTAATGCACCTTCCACTGGAACATTCGTGAATAATGATTTTGCATGAAAAGAAACCACGAGTAAATTTCTATAAGAAATGCTCTTAACTTTTTTTACAAGCTCTGTTTAATTTTTGATGGTATAAATGTTATCTAATAGAGCTGAAAAGCTAGAAACTAAATATTTAGCTAACGGGTATGAAGCAATTCCTAAATTTGATACAACAGGGCGGAAAGGAATACCGCTTTTATGAATTTTGAGAAGAGTATATATTCTGGAAATTCGCAACAGATGGGATAAGCTTTTGTTTTAAGTTGGTTGAAAGAATTTGTGAAGATTTGATCATGGTTGAGAATTTATTGACACCATAGATGTAAGTGTTCTTGTCCATGACAACTGTATGGCCACCTTTGTGGGCCTTTGAAATGATAATGTCTGAATTAGAATGAATTTAGCTCATTGTAGCTCTTTCTCTCATGTTTAGATTGGGTTTCAAAGGCTTATTATTTAATTTCGCATTATAAGTGGTAAGATGCCTAATCATTTTTTTCTGAGTGTATGAAATTTTACTGAATTTGAAAACCTTTTCGATAGGAGCCAAAATCTTTGGAGTCAAAAGTTTTGAGGTTTGGGAGAGATTTTCCTTTCTTAGCATTCCTTTCTTTCTATTAATTATCTGTAAAATTGCATGTATTTCACAGAAATTTAACTTGTGGGTCGTTTATTCTCCTATCGGGAAAATTCCCAGTTCCATACTTAAGGATCCCATTCTGGATATAAATTCCTGGGTGTATTTATAAGATTCCTTGCCATTGTGGTTTAATTTACATTGGTCAAAGTAAGAGAGCATTAAAATTTTGCATTACAGAACATGAGACATGTTAGATAAAAGGAAATGCAGAAGTCCTCTGTTGCCCAGCAGTGTTGATCTTCTGTTCTAGTTGACGACCTTAATTCCAATCCATCTTTACCTTCCACCTTTAAGGAAATTATGTTTGAATTTTCTTGTTTCATCAATAGATAGCAGCAGTAACGTAACTCCTGTCCAGCCATTCTTATTTTATCACCATATCTTATCTCGTTCATTTGCACTTTGGCAGTTGAGGAAGAAGATTGTTCGGTAGTATTCAGCATATTATTTTAATCTAAATCATTAAAGAACTTGTTTCAGACTGGGGGGAGGCAGATATAGCATATTAACTTAACTCTATAGAGTATAAAAGATGAGTATAATAAGTAGACTGCAGTTTTATTTTTCTCTTAAGTATTTATTCTGTGCACATCAAAACTAATTTTTTGGATACATCATAAAATACTGTATGGCTTACTTTTCACTGCTTAGCTATTTGTTAGCTGAGTAGATCAGTCTTGCCTATCTTCTTCTATACACATAAAATCCAAATTTTTTGCCTTTTGAGTTATTTTTAGAGTCATAGCTTTAGTAAGGCAGAAGGCTGTATCAACTATTTCTCGTAATTCTTTTAAGCAGTTTTTAGATGCAATGAGTGATGAGGAAATATAATATACTGAATTTGCTATAGAAGTGATTTATTTGAAATTCTCAAAGATGATTTGACTGACTTATTCATTAGATAGCTTTTATAACAAATTAACTTTTAACAGATAAAGCTTTTTTTTTTTGTTTGAGTAGCTGTTTTTCTTTTGTGCATTCAATCATTTCAGAAAACTTAAATGACTTTTTTTTTTAATTTTACCTAAAAATGGGAGTTTAAATTTGTTGAATTATATTTTTTATATAAAAACGTAAGTTTTGAATAAATGTGAATTTTAAACAAAATGGGGTTTACAAAACATGTGTATCTGGCCTTCTTTTTTGCAGACTGCATGCCAACACAGTAATTTGAAGTAGCTGTTCGTATAAGTTAGTTTTTTTTTTTTCCTAAAGTATGTGAGCTTTGCATTAAATAGAAAGGTAATGAAACTTCCATGTTAGTCTTTAAAGTGTTTGTGTTATTTTAATTCTTTTCTTTCTGTTTTGTACAGTAGATGGCACTGCAATTATTTCTCCTTTCCTTTTCAGTTGTTTAAATGTGTTCTCAGTATACTGACATAAAATATTTTTGTGTCTTGAAGCAGCTGCCTTGCTAGATTCATGCTATATTAAACCAACCTTATCTTTAGTTCTACCGTATGCTGAATTTAGTTTAGTATATATACATAATAAAACAAATTTAAAATCTTTAAAATATAAAATATTTCTCTCTCCCTATATATATATATATTTTTATGAAACTTACCCACAATATACAACACATAGTAAGGTATCAAATAACATAAAAAGAAATTACCAGACAGTTATGGTAGTATAGAAATTAGCACATGTATAAAATGAACAAATCAAAGGTGTCAGTTTGCTATAGGAGAAATACCTTCAATATGGAATATGATCGCCTCTAGAAGCAATGCAGTGATGTGTGATGCTTTCAAGTTCTATTCGAGTTCTATTAGTTCCAAAGGAAGAGAGAGCCATTACTCTTACAAAGCAGTTGCAAGTGCGGCAAGGGTCTGAAGGTGGTGGATTGAGAGCAGCTAGACGTTTTCCTAAAGCATCCCAAACGTGCTTGATAGGATTCAGGTCCAGGAATCGAGCTGGCCACTTCATGTACATAATTGTTTCCTGTTAAAGATAATCATTGGACAAACCAAAAATTTTCTCAATCTCAGAATCAATAATTGGAGTAAAACTTTTAACTCAAATAAAGAAAACACATATTAGCTGGCAGAACTGGAGTATTTTAAACAGCATAATTTTAATAATATTAACAATATTATTAAATAATAATGTTATTGTTATTTAATAATATAATTTTAATAATATTAAAATTGAAATATTGGAAATTATTTGCAGCACTAAAAAGACTTAATCAAGGAACTTATTATATGCTGAAATACAAAACAGTTTATCTATATGGACTAAACACTTTCATCTACAACATAAATTTACCAGCAATACCAACATTTATGAAAATCTGCAGTTTTTGAGATCCGAAACAGTGGAAAAAGTACATAGACTTTTTTGCTTTGTCTTTTGACACATTCACTGAAATTACTAATAAATTCAACAGCAATAACTTAGTTAAAGGAATTTCAAAAATTTTCTTTACATTAATAAACAAAGAACTGTATCATTTAACAATTTTTCTAATAACAACTTCTCTGATTATAAAATTTGCACTGACCTAGCTAAAGATCTCATTAAGCACAGAATCCCTAAGCATCTTAACTTTATAGAATTTAGCAAAATACTAAATATATCACCATGCTTCTGCCATGAATTGAGTTTTGAAAAATATGTTGACCAGTATCACAAGTGCATTATTACTGGAGATCTGAATATTATTAAAAACAAGCAACTTAAGGAATTCATGAAATTAGGCACCAAGTTCAAAGTTAACTACAATCATTGTAAGAATATTTGTCTTAGAAAATATTAAACAGAACCTTGACCAGCTTATTATTACCACCAGTTACAAATACATATATCCATTCTGCTCGTTTGAAGAATGGAAACATCATGTCTAGAGCGCATTAAAAAATAATGGTAATAAACTTCAATTTCAATTATATAAATAGCATCAGTTTTAACTACAAGGGGGGGGGAGTATTGAAGAGCTCAAAGCTGAATTTATTATTACTACTATTGATGTAGCTCACTACAATTTTAGTAGTATTCGTAAAAAAAATTTTATCTGCACAGTCCAGTCACATTAATGTGACCATCTGTCAAAAGCCAGAATAACCACCTTTCGCAGAGCGGACTGCTGCGAGACGTGCAGGAAGAGAGTCACATAGGTCCCTGAAGGTGTTCTCTGGGATGTTGAGCCATGCCGACTCTAATGCCGTGGCCAGCTGCGCCAGATTACGCGGTTGAGGATCCATGGCGCGAACAACTCGATCGAGATGGTCCCACAGATGCTCGATTGGGTTTAAGTCAGGTGAGTTTGCTGGCCAGGGGAGGACGGTAAACTCATCCTGGTGCTCTTCGAACCACGCACGTACACTGGCAGCTGTATGGCACCTCGCATTGTCCTGCTGGAAGATGCCATCATCCTGAGGAAAAACAATGCGCATGTAGGGGTGAACATGGTCCGCAAGGACAGATGCGTACTTGTATTGATCCATTGTGCCTTCCACAATGATCAGTGAACCTAGAGAATGCCAGGAAAACATTCCCCAGACCATAATGCTCCCGCCTCCAGCTTGGACCGTTCCGGCAATGGTTGCAGGGTGGTTCCTTTCAGAGGTTTCACGCCTTATACGCCAACGTCCATCTGTCCGATGGAGCATAAAACGCGATTCATCCGAAAACGCAACCTGTCGCCACTCAGTGGACGTCCAGCTGCTGTACTGGCGTGCAAATTCTAGCCTTCGCCGTCGATGAACAGCAGTCAGCATAGGTGCACGAACCAGGCGTCTGCTTCGGAGGCCCAGACGCAGCAATGTTCGCTGAATAGTACTTTGGGAGACACTTTTGGTAGCCCCTTGGTTCATTTTGGTGGTCAGTTGCTCAACGGTAGCCCGTCTATCTGCCCGAACGCATCTCCGCAACCGTCGTTCGCCTCTGTCATCTATGGCCCGTGGTGCACCACATTTGCCACGTTGCTGATTTTGGACAGTCCCATTTTGCCATGCACGGTACACTTTTACCACGGCGGCACGCGAACAGTTCACAAACTCAGCCGTTTCGGAAATGCTTCCACCCTTGGCCCGAAAGCCAATGATCATGCCCTTTTGGAAGTCGGATAAATCGCTTCGTTTCTGCATTACGATTGCAACGATTGAAATGTTTTCCGAAGCCCTCACACACCCTTTATATACGCTCAACTGCACTGTGCTGCCACCTGCCTTCTGTGATTGGTTATTTAACTCTGACATGGAAAGTACGTGGTGGTCACATTAATGTGACTGGACTGTGTATAATATATTAGATGTGAACTTAAAAAAGTTACTTAGCAGACCTCTAAATATTAAGAAAACTCTCTTCTTAATATATTTAAAGCATTTCACAAAAACACATAATATTACCACCAGACCACACCATAATGAATTATACAGTTTGTATGCATTTCAAAAATTTCATAAAAATCCGATCAAATTCAAATTTAAAGCTGATGGAGTACATAATCATAAAAAAAAAGGATCAATATTAATTTCATCAAAATTCTCAAGAAAGTTTGTATTGAGGTCCAGAAACACTAATATTGAATTGCATAATAATTGGAAAGTTATTAAAACCATTTAACAAGCAACAAATTCACAGTGTAAACTGTTATGATTTTGAGAACTTGTACACCACCTTGCTACTTAATGAAATTGACAATAGTTTAATTGAGGTGTGCAATCTATTTCCCAGCATTAAACACATTAAATCTATTTCCCAGCATTAAATTGATTGTGATAAATGGGATTTTTAGACTCTTATCTTAAATGTGCACTTTTTCACAATATTAAATTTCAAAATAAAATTTTTCTGCAAAGTAACTGTATTCCTGCGGGTACCAACTATTCAACTGCCATCTATAACCTATTTCTCTTCACTGAAAAGTACAATTTTGTTAACGATTACCATAAATCAGAACTTTTTAGATTTACCTATAGATATATAGATGACATGATTTCCATTAGTAATTGCTATGAAATTGAAAAATAAAACATCTATCCTGAATACCATAAACTTAATAAACTATCAACGATGACACTGAAGCAGATTCTCTTAACCTAAAATTTTCGATCTCAACACTGTAATTTTATTTTGTAAAAGACTTTTGAATTACCAAACAAATAAACTGATTAATTGGAAATCCAGCATCTCCAAAAAATTTTTTACGCTATTATTAATCAAATCAAAAAGATTAAAAAATATTCATAACAGCAGCAATGATTTTACAAGAGCTTAGTTTATCAATTAAAATGCTAAACGAAAAGAAAATTCCACATAAATTCATCAAAAATAGTCAAAGACTAAACTACAGTTGTCAATCTAAATATTTTCACCAACTGCAGTTTTTTTCCTGATAGGCTACAGCTAAGTGCTTAAAACAGACATTCTTGTCAGAATTCTTAAATTATGTTTAATTTTGATTAGACCGTCTAATAATTATTTATCTCTTTTATAAAATCCCTACATCAGCTTCCAAGTCTCAAGAAAGCCCACCAAAGTGAGTTCTGCATTCCTTAACATTTGACAGCTTTTTTGTTTTCTGCCTCTTTTTTAGGTTACCTATAATTTGTAATATTTTTGCTAAATTCCTTTTTGTAACATTTTTGCTAAATTCCTTCTCTAAGATTGCTCACAGTTTATTAAACACTGTCCAAACTTCACAATTATTTAGCATCTTTGAATTTAATTATTTATTTTTCACATTTTTTTTTAACTTTTTCAAAATATTTTTTCACAATGCATTACAACTTTCTCATTCACCGAATTAAAAAAATTTAACTATTTTGTTGCTAAACACTACAACTTATTCCAACATCATTTGAACTTAATTTATGGCAGTTATTTTTGGATTTCTTTTAGGATTTATAATTCAGGTAATTCAATGTTTATTCCTTTTTACAAATTATACATTTTTACTACACCATATTTAATGTTATAATAGATGTGTTTCTTAATTATTTGTATTTATATTAATAAATTTAAAATGCATAGTTTATCTAAATTTGTTACTTAGGACACTTTAGGCTGCTTAGCTATTTGAACAGGTTGAATATATTATTTCTTTTCAAAACTTTAGTTGCTCTAATGTTACAGATTTTAAGAAACCCCCCTTTTTCGTTTATATTTTATTTTATATGTTTAGATCAAATTTTCATTTATTATTTTTTCATTTGTTGGATTGCTTCTGTTTGTCATATATCAGAGTGTATCTGTTTTACATATTTTTTGGCCTCAGTCCTCTGAAATTGGAAATTATTATTAAATTTTTAAGCTGATTTGGTTGTTTATAATTTTGATCCTATAACTTTTATTTATTTATTTTTTTTTTAATTTTTAACTCAGCCTATATAGTTTCAAAATTTAGATATGTTTTGAGTTTTTTCATGTGTTAGACTGCTTTTATTTGCATTTTTTTCACTGGATTTATTCAAAATTATGTTTTTATGCTTTTTTTAAGTTTATTTATGTTTTTGATGCCATAATTTTACAAATTTTTACACTACTTCAGCCTGTAAGATCTGGACTGGTACACCCAGATTACTTTGGTTGTTTTACTGAAATTATTTTAAAATTTTGTACTTTGTGTCTTCATTAGTTCAGAAACAGGTTGATTTTTTTAGTTCTTTTGTTGCACCAATCCCCTAATCATGATGCAGTGAAAGATGTAAATTTGTTTATTTCGTTTTTGGCTTCGCCATGTTTTGCTCCTTTTCTTGCGGTTTGCCACTGTACTTCTGGTTTCTATATACGGTTTATTCCGAATTGAGTATGGGATGAATTTTAAATGTATTATTTATTCAAATTTTATTTCCATAATTAACGTTATTTGTCCTGCTTTCTGTGCACAATTGGAGTAAGTTTTGAACTACCTTTTATTGGGTTGATGGGAAAGTCATGTCGTGTTTTGCTAACAGATGTTGTTAGTGCGTTTTTTGGAACAGAAGCACCATGCGCACGCACCTCCCTGAAATACTATATACAGGATTGCCACGCTACCTGGAAAACCGGAATAAGTAAGGGAATTTGAAAATTGACCAGAAAAGTCAGGGAATTCAAATATTTTAGTCTAAATCTGGAAAAGTCTGGGAATTTCATACAGCCATCCGCCAAAAAAGCGAATTTTGCGCCAACGTTGGAAGCCGATCACTTTCTTGGCGCGCATTAGTGCCACTGGGGCAGCTGGCATACAGCCAATTCTTGCAGCTCCGAACAGATTGTCTTTTAGAAAGGCAAAGCAAGTTTCCAGTAACTTTGGTTCCTAGTAACCTCGAGAATCGAAATACTCGCATGCGCGTGTGCAGTGCATGTTGAACTAAAGAAAATACGTATTCTTGTATCAAACAAAATCGATTTAATCCTAGTATAGCAGTACCATGGAGGTTAGAATAACCTGGGTGTACCGTACACACGGGATTTGGCAACATTATGATGAGCAGCAAACAGGCCATTTTGGTGTTGGCGGCAATTTTCAAAATCGTGCCAAGACCTTAGTGTATAGTAGGATTTTACCGCAAAATCTTTTAAATACATTTTTCTTTTTAAAAAATGCCTTATTTGTCATTTTGCAGTAAAATAAAAAAAAATAGTAATCGGTCATCTAGGCTAACTATTTAATATAACTATATTCGCCAAAATATCGTTGATTATTGTAATTCAGTTTTTTAATTATTTTAATGTTATTCGTATCATTTAATATTGCTTCTTCCCTCTAAATTTATTTTTTATTAGTAAATAATACTTTCAAATTTCAGAAAATTTTCTCTGGCATAATCCTGAAACTAATTCTAGCAGTATGATGACATAACATCACGAAATTCAGTGCACATATTTTTTGCTTATGTATTCAGCTAAATAAATATAAAATAACTAAATTTATTTAAAAATATCATTAAATAGATTTCTTTCTTTCGTTTAGCTGCAAAATGTCAGAAAAAAAATTCCAGATTGAGCAAATTCTGATCTCAGTTCTTCAGTGGAGAAAACAACTCCTATTATAGTTATAATAGTAATCTTTGAGCATAATATATAAGTCATATCTAACTGGCAAATTTTTGCATTTTCAAGTGGTACCATAATTAATTTATCTCTTAGCACAGCCAAAGTGCATTACGCGGATAGACTGGAATTTTCTTAAAACACACCTGGAAAACCTGGAAAAGTCAGGGAATTTCATTCTTCTGTTTGAGTGGCAACCCTATATATAAATGGTCACACTTCTAACCCATTCAATAACAGAAAATTGTTCGATTCGATTGAGTTGGATAGATTCTATACAGAGTTGAAAATGGAGGGAAAAACTGTTGCTTTTCTATTTCCACAAAGGCAAGAATGCGATACAAGCTTGTGAAAAGTTGCATGAAGTTTATGGGGACAATGCTCTAATGACACGTCAGTGCCAGCGCTGGTTTGCGAAATACCATTCTGGCGATTTTGATGTCAATGATGCGCCTCTGTCAGGAAGGCCATTGAAGACTGACGATGACGAAATAAAGTCAATGGTTAAGTCTAACCCATGGTACATGACACGAGAGGTTGCAGAGGCACTACAAATTGCTCAATCAACCGTTCATGACTATTTAAAGAAGCTCGGATTCGTAAGCAAGCTTGAAGTTTGGGTTCCTCATGACGTGAAGGAAATCCATTTGGTTAAGTATTTGAGCATCTGCCATTCCCTTCTTAAGCATGAAGAAAACGACCCTTCTCTGAAGCATATTGTCTCTGGTGACGAGAAATGGATTGTGTACAATAATGTCACATGCAAGTAGTCTTGGAAACAGTGCGTCGAACCACCTCAATCCACATCCAAAGCGAACATTCGCCAGAAAAAGGTCATGCTGTCAGTGTGGTGGGATTTCAAAGGTGTTGTGCATAGCTCTTACCAAGGAATCGAACGATTAATTCAGCTGTGTACTGTCAGCAGTTGGACAATTGAACGATGCAATCAATCAAAAGCAGCCAGAATTTGTGAATCGTAAAGGCGTTGTGTTTCTCCAAGACAACCCAAGACCACACACAAGTTTGGTTACCCGCCAAAAACTGTTGGAGCTTGGTTGGAATGTGTTGCCCCACCCATCATACTCGCCTGACCTTGCACCTTCAGATTACCATTTGCTTCGATCTTTTCAGAATTCCTTGAATCATAAAACATTCGATTCCGATGAGGCTATAAATTGGTACCTGGTACAGTTTTTCGCTTCTAAAGACAGGTCATTCTACCAGCGTGGAATCATGAACCTTGTTGAATAATGGAGAAAAAGGTCATCGAACAAAATGGGCAATACATTATTGATGAAATTCTTATTTTTATAGGAATAAATCACCTTTGAGAAACATAGTAAAAATATGACATGACTTTCTGATCAACCCGATATATAGGTGTGTGTGTAATTTCATTAAATAATAAGGTTGGATCTCAATCTCACATTTAGCATGGAGTTAGACTGTTTGAACCAACTTCAGTGTAAGGTTGAATTTTGCATACATTAATTCTCGGAAAACAAAGTTTTTCTCTGTCTAAGATCTCATATGGAAGACAATCAGAAAGGAACAAAAATAAAGGAATAAAATAAATAATAAATTATTAAAATAATTAAATTTTAATAAAATGTAAATATAAATAAAAATTAAAAAAAATAAAATACTAGACCTTGTCTTATTTGTGACTGCAACTGAAATTCTCAAAAACAAGAATTAGTCCAGTGGTCTACTGGCTGAATTTATTAGATTAATGATAAATACAGGTAGCCGTCCTACAACTCGGCAACCTGTAACACTGTTTTGCTCTAAGATAATTCGTAAATTGCGGGAACCCACCTTCAACATGGCATCTTATAACATGTTTTCCCTCTAACACAATAGGAAAATTGCCCAAAAAATCAGAAGAAATTTGATGAACTCAGCACAAAGTTTCTCCATATTGAGCAAAGACCCACACAGTTATTTAACAGATAAGAGTCCTCGTTTAGTAAGTCTCACCAATTATCTTCCAAGATCTGTGTCTTGTAAGAACAGATGTTCTCATGTTGATGATCACCTCGTGGTGGAGAACGACTGTCGAAATCTTAACTGGTAATGCGACAAAATCATTTCCCCTCCATGACCCTTGAACTAAAGCACAGTGAAAACAATACACAGTCTCAAGAGAGTACAGACATCAGATAACAATAAAGAAACCTCAGTGCTTCAGAAGGTCAACAGCATGAGATCAAAACAAGAGTTCCAAAATGCATAACCTACATGTTCAGCTTACAACATTGCCATCCTCCTTTCCATGGCCTGAAAACAAAAGTGTCTTATGCTGCTAGTCAGCAGTCTGCATTGAGCCATGGTGTGTTAAGGAATAACTTTTTTAAGACATTCAGTTTCAGTCCCAAGCCATATCTGATAATCAAGAAACCTCACTGCCACGGAAGGTCAACAACATGAGGTCAAAACAAAGATAAAAAAAAAAACAGCGTTTAAGAGGAAATTTATATATTTAGAAGTAAATTTACAAATCTTGGATTGTCTTTTTAAAAGGAGAAAAAGCATCTCACATTGGAAAAAGTCTTAATTTAAATGAAGCAACAGTCTGGACTTTTAAGAAAAATTAAAAAGAAAAAAAGTGTAGTTGCTGCAGCATCTTTGACGTCCACAAAATGTACAGCTCGCCCCGGGTGCCAATCATTGAGAAGACAGAAAAGGCATTCAGCATTTGGATTGATGATAGCTGTCAAAAAAGAATTCCGTTGGATGGTAATATTGTTAAACAAAAAGCACTCAAAATTTACAAGCACTATAAAGAACATGTAGAATCCTCTGCCAACCCAGATTTTGTGGCAAGTAAAGGTTGGTTCAAAAAGCATTTTGCAATTCATAGTGTGAGAATTCAAGGAAAATCTGCATCAGCTGATCATGAATCTGCTAGGATGTATCCAGAAAAAATTCAAAACGTTGTAGAAGATCAAGGATACACAGCAGGTCAAGTTTTCAATGCTGATGAAACTGGGCTTTGGTGAAAAAAAATGCCCAGTAGTTATATAGAAACTGCACCCAGATTTAAGGTGTCTAAAGATCGTCTAAGCAATGTTTGTTGCAGTAATGCATTAGGTGACTTTATGACAGAACCCTTGCTAGTTTATTGATCTTTAAATCCTTGTGCACTTAAAGGCATTAATATAAACACCTTACCGATATATTGGAAAGCAAATCCAAGAGCTTGGGGTAACTGGAAATATATTTAAAGATTGGTTTTTAAATTGCTTTGTACCAAACATTGAACGTTATTTAAGAGAGAAAAATTTGGGCTTCAAGGCACTATTACTCTTAGATAATGCTCCATGTCACCCTCAAGTTTTTAATCAACCAAACGTCAAAATATTGTTCCTACCACCTGACATTACTTCGTTGCTTTTACCATTGGATCAAGGTATTATTTCTACCTTAAAAATGTATTACATAAGAAGAGCATTACAATGGATTTTAGATTAACCAATTGAAAGCAATTAATGTAATGGAAGTTTGGAAGAAATTTTCAATCAAACACTGTATCGACATCATATCTTTGTCACTGAAACATCAGCTTTAGATGCATGTTGGAAGAAGATAATTGAAATAGAAAGTGTGCATGGATCATCAAGTAATTAAATTGGTGGTGACATATTAGAACTTGCTAAATTATTCAGATGGGAAGCTTTTGTAGATATGACTATTGAGGACATTCAAGATTTATTAGTGGATGAAGCTGACGAAGTGAATTTGATGGAAATGGCATCCAAAGCTATAAAGTAAAGCGATTCTGAGGACACTAGTACTGATAAAGATTATGCAATTAATAATTTAACATTCATAAAATTAAAAGATGACCTAAGCTAAGCTGAAAATTTCGAGTCATTTTTCTTGATTGCAGACCCTTTTGCTGAAAGAAGCTGAAAATTCAAAAGGTAGAACTGTCTGAGACAATGACCTGGTAAGTACCAGCAAGCAAAGTAAAATTAAAGATTTTTTTTAAAGAGGGAAAAAGATGTAATAACTTCAATTGAATTAAAAGAGTCCTGAAAGGGAAAGCAATATCATTCCACTGAAAAAACATTCTTGGTTGATTATACTGAGAAGTGACAACAGGAAAATTTGTTAAATAAAAGTTGCTTGAGTAAACATAATTTTGTGTGTGTGTGTGTGTGTGTGTTGTATATACATTTAAAAATGAAGTTGTTTATGTAGAATTAAAAAAATATTTGTTTTTAATAAGTTTTTGGATAACCTCCCTTTTTATACTTGCTCTCAGTCTCGTACAACACAGCATATTCTAGGAACCTATCTACCATGTTACAGGAGGGTTAACTGTAGTTTATTAAAATAAAATGCTAGGTCTTGTCTTATTTGGAACTCTGACTGTAATTACAGTTCTACTCAAAAACAAGAACTAGTCCAGTGGTCTCTGGCTGAATTTAAATCCTGATGTAGTGTTATGTAATGTAATCTACTGTTTCAATTGATGATATCAACAAAGATCATTCTTTTTCCAGCACGCCAATGAATAAATAAATAAGTAAAATGGTTAAAGTGTCACTAACAATAATACAGAGAACCTAGAAACACTATGGAAGGAAATTTTAACAGAAATGTGTAGAGCCCAACAATATCAAACTACTATCCTCTGTTGATATTATTCTAGCTATCAAGCAGAATATAACAGGGAGGAAATCCCCCCATCCCAATCTATAACCTGAGAACAAACATAAAATTCTGCTCAAGTCACAATTTTAATATCGCGCATTTGCATCATTCCAGAAAGTTTGTAGGTGCTCTTTTCTGTGGAAGTAATTAGTGTTGGATGGGTATGACCATGTGGTCACTTCCAGTAGTTTCAGGAATAAAAAATTTCCCCATTTTCATGTATTCCTTCCATTTCTTGAAAAACAAGCCTTTGACATATAAAAGGGAGCATTTTCCTCCAAACCTCAACTTCTGTCAAAGGATTTGTTTCCCAGGTGAAGATAGGTACAGTAGAAGTCTAGAAATCCGCAATGCTGGGGACCACAGGTTGTGCAGATTTTAGGATCCTGTGGATTTCAGGACAGTAAAGCTAAATCATAATTTCAAACTAAAAGTGCAAAATAAATAAGGCATATTACATACATTTAATTAAATTATTACATTAATTTATTATATGCATTAAATTATATATATGTATTATATTATTCATTTATATTAGTGAATATAGGAATGTTTAAAAGCATTAAGGACATGTACGATAAAGACATAAAAATAAGGGATATTAATAAAGCATAAAATATTTAATTCACATGTTTCAAACATTTTTCTGGTAGAGGTTTATTTTAAAACTTTGGAGTGCTCCAGAGTAAGTTTTTTTTTTTTTTGGTAAATTATATAGAGGCATAATCTCTTGCTTTGTGACACAGCTGTGTTGTTCTAAATAATTTAGGTATTTTTCACCATGTCCCAAACCCTCATTAAAAGATATTTTCTCATTCCTATCAAATTCACTATCTGTGTTGGTGTTGAAATCATTTTCTTAGTGTGGCGAGTTCAAAAGAGAGCCAGTGATTTCATCATCGATCATCTGATCAGTGTCTGTTCATCTGAACACGTGATCCATATTAAAAACCTCTTCTGGGCTATGATTTTTTCCTGCTACTAACACAGAATCATTATTATTCGGTAATTGTTTTGTCATTATTGGATAAATATTTTTTCTTCGGTATTTCATTCTCCATGTTGCGGTTTCTGGAACCCATAAATTGAATGTTTATATTTTGAGAGGCAGTGCGGATTTCAGGTCGGCTGATTTTCGGTATTTGGCTGTATATATTTAACAGTTAAAATCGCCTTCTTAAGCTTACGTATTACTAAAATAAAATTTTCAAGATAAAAAAATTTTATGCTTTTTGATTCATTTACATTACAGTTAGTCAGTTACAGTGAAACATTAAATGGAGGTGATTAATTTATTATTTTTTCATTACTTCTTTAATTTTAATGAATATACCACTGTTTTAACAAGTTTTTAACAAGTAACTTCACATAGAAAAAGCTTACATTGCCATCTTTGACTGCCCTAAATTTTCATTTTTACTTTTAAGACATCTTAAATATTCTCCATCCTACACCTTTTCCCTCAGATAGGATAATCAAAATTTCTCTTTCTTTTGAACTTAATCTTTATATATATATTTATGGAAAACTGCTTTTAATGTAACTTATATCTACATCATATTAATAGTTAATATTACTAATTATATATCTTGTCTAATTAATAAAATTAGCCAGTACTTTGAGTTAAGTTCTTTTTAAGTCCTGTCAGGTAACTCCTTAATTATATATGTCATAGTAAGAAATAAAAGTTGTGTATTTTCTTCCAAATGAGTATTTTTAATCTTTCTGAAAATGCAGAAAACTACTCAAAAATTACGTTTTATGAAGTTATGAAAAACTTTGTGTTAAACATATTAAAAATGAAGCTGCAGGGAGGAATAGAATAATTATTAGTTTAAAGTTTTCAGTGTTTCAAAAATATGTGAACAGGAAATATTCACATAATCAAATTCACGAAAATCCTAGTATTAAGCATGTACTTATTGAATGTCACAAGTTATTGAAGTTTACTATGAAGAAAAATTTGAAATAAATACAAATCATTTAATACTTTTAGAAACTGTGGAAAATCCATTTTAACATGATTATATAGAAAGAAGCAAAGTTGATTGTTTTCACTCTTGATGAGGCTTAATAATATTAATTTGATTTTATCCATATGTCTAACTGTTTAAGTGCCAGTTACAGCCCACCAGTAACTTAAGTGCTAAACAGAGAACACTGGTTGTTCAAGTTCTAATTCTGATCGTTGAGTCAGCTTACTTCATAGGGTTTTTAACTGCCTTTATGATAACATACAGTTGAATCAGTTTCCCTAGAAAGCTCCAGAAAAGCATCTCACCTTTTATAGGTAGCTTTGCCATTTTTGAAATAGCCAGTAATCAAATTTTTGTTTTTGTTTCTAAATAAAAAAAGGTTCCCTATATTTTAACTTTTTGTTTTAATTTTTCTAAATTAAAATTTAAATTACAGTTTAAAAGTTGTGAACAGTAGTAGAAATCAGGGTTATTAAAAAAAGTATAATTAATTAAAAAGTTTTCATATTTAATCCTTGTAATATGTTCATCACTGTCCAAGCCACGGTTGCCAATCTACCTGGAAAACTCGAAAAAACGGGAAAAGTCAGGGAGTTCGAAAATTGACCCCAAAAATGTCTGGGAATATAAATATTGTGAGGGAGTTTCATATGGCGATTCCCCAAAAAAGCGATTTTCCTGCCAAAGTTGGAAGCGATCACTTTCTTGGCAAATATCTATATATTGCATGAGTGGACAGCTGGCATTGTCTTTTATGAAGGCAAAGCAAGTTTCCAATATCTTTGGTTTCCAGTAATCTCGAGAATCCAGAGATTCACTTGCGCATGTGCAGGGCATGTTGAACAAAAGTAAATTCCCCCCATTCTCATAAAATAAAAGTTTTTAATCTTTTTTTCTTTCTTAACCCACCGGAAGGCGCATCAAGAAATGTTACTAGAGTGGGCGTATGGGGTATCACATACTTCAATGTTTAAAATGCAGTAAAAACACAGTATACACTGCTCCTTTAGTCATATTATAAAAACATATAACTTCTGGCATTTTCTTTTCTCCGGAAGTGTCATCTATAGCATCATCGTTATGTAATGTTAAAAGCATAAGGACAGTTTCTCTTTTTTTAGGAACGTAAGAAATTAATGCTTTATCTTTTTCAAAACCAAACAGTGGAAAAATATTCCTGTTTTCATCTTCAGTTTCCGAAATGTAATCTTCATCACTTTCAAATATTTCTAATAAATCTCACAACCGTTGCATTTCCAATTCATAGGGAGTCATCCTTTTTGCCATAATGCACTTAGAAATCTTTTAAAATTTAATTTCAAATACTTTAAAATTATTTGCGAGTAGAAATATTTACTGTTACACTCTAGAAATAAATTTCTCAGATAAATATTCAGTCATAAAAACACTTACGTGGACATGTGCATGGGGTGTGTCATATCCCAGTTGCAATAAAATACCAATAAATCTTTTTCTGAAACGCACAGGCGACGGAAAAGCAATTCTGAAAGTCACTCAGTACTAGAAACTCAGCTACTGAATGCAGCACACAATTTTAGTTTCACAAGTTAGGCATATTCCACTTTTCTGTAGAGTTGAGGTATGATACACCCCATACGCTTTCCCGCGGGTTAAATGCCTTATTTGTCATTTTGCAATAAAATAAAAAGCAATAATCAGTCATCTAGGCTAACCATTTAATGTATCAATATTCGCAAAAAAGCCATCGATTTTTTTAATTCAGTTTTTAATCTGCAAGTAATTAACTCTTTTAATGTTATTTCTATCATTTAATGTGATTCTTCCTTCTAAATGTATTTATTATTAGTTAATAATACTTTCAAATTTCAGGCAATTTCCTCTGGCATACTTGTGAAACTAATTCTAGCAGTATGATGACATACCATCACGAAGTTTAGTAGACGTTTTTTCTTATGTGTGCTGCTAAATAAATATAAAATACTTGAATTTTATTTTAAAATATCATAAAATCAATTTCTTTCTTCCTTTAGCTGCAGAAAAGACATTTTTTAATCCTAATTGGTCTGATTCTTATCTCAATTCTTACTCTTATTATAGTCATAATAGTAATGTATTGGGGATGTACATATATATATATATATATATATATATATAAAGTCATATGTAATTGGCAAATTTTTCTGTTTGCAAGTGGTACCATAATTAATTTACCCTCAGCACAGCCAGTGCACACTACGTGAATAGCCTGGGATTTTCTTGAAACACACATGGAAAATTTGGAAAAGTCAGGGAATTTTATTCTCCTGTTTGAGTACCAACCCTGCCAAGATGGTACCTTTCCTTAACGAAGTTTACCTTTAAATAGTGATGGGCTACATTTTTAAATCATTTTTCTGTAATATTAGTCAAATTTTCTTTTTTATATATGAATGTATTTATATATATTTCTAAATGAATATGTATATGCATAGTGCTGATGGGTTTTTAATTGGATGTGACTGGACTCGGGCAAAATTCAGTCCTGATGGCCAGTTTTGTGTTTGTGGATCCCAAGATGGATGTATATACATCTGGGTGATTGCTACTGGAGCAGTAGAGAAGGTCCTGAGAGAGCACAGGTGAGAATTTTTTTTCATTTAAGGTACATAATCTAGACAGCTATATACTGTGCACAGAAGTTTTTGAGTGTTATGAAGTGTATAAAATTAAAAAAAAAGATAACCTTAAATGAGTATATATTTGATATAAAAGTCTGTTGTTTCGACAGCAGCTAACCTGGGCCTCTCTTCATCATAGGAGCAAAAATACTCTTTTTTTTTTGGCTCAAAAAATTGTCATTATTATAGTGCACCTTGATTTGTATGTTTAATATTTGAGTTTTATCCACAGTGTAATGTAAAGACCACCTGGTTGTAAGAAGACTTTTTTACCTCCTTATTTTTATCCTGATTTGGGCGGAGCAGGAATAACTTAACAGGCATGCTTCTTTTCATTAGTGTTAGCATGATTGATTAGAAGTTGCAATGATTTCCGTAACATAATAGCCTAAATGCACCCTAAAATTTGCATGATGCTGCAATAAAATTTTCATGAATTTGCATTTTCTCTGAGGAGTAGTAGTACATATATGTACACAGTAAAAACCACTGAAGCGTTAATTTGGAACATTTTATGCTTTCGTATTGTTTGCTTTATTGATTATTGTGTTCTTTATAAAGGTATTGGAAGAAAGAAAGTATCTGATATTTTTTACTACTCTTTTTTCCACCGAATATAAAAAGTAATCTTTTTATGACATTAGAATGTTGAATTAGATGACTTTTTAACTGCATCATCATTTAGCATTCAAGAAATACATACTGTGTTAAACGTCAATATTTTCAGCTGTTTAAAATGGTTTGCATTAAGGATTTTAAGGATAATTGATTCTGAAACTGGTTTCAAATTTTGCAACTGTAATAATAAATTTAAAAGTATTAAATTACAGTTCCTGTAAGTGCTTTGTGCTTTCAAACATGTTTGATTTAACCACAAAATTTAAACACCTGTGCTTCCATTAACCCTTTGAGGACGGGATGGCCATTATAATGTCCAGCAGTATTTCCTGTTTGAATGGATGGGGGTGTCATATTTTATTGGCCATGTACCACTCCCTAATTTTCCAGGCTGAAATGATTGAATGAAATGTCAAATTTGACATCCCTGGGATCTTAATCACTTATCTCTTTCAAAGGTCTTTATATTAAGGATCCGGTTTTCTCAATTTTCCCCTTTTCATTATTATAGCTACAGAACTGGAGATACCTGCATTCGTAATTCATAACAGGGCTTTGCATTGCTTTGGAATACTGCATATTTTCTTAAGTTTTCTTGGAATTATTCTGTTTTTATTTATAGCAATGTGCTTTTCAGCATATTGCAATAAATAAATGTGTTGAAATAAATGTGCTGTAATGGAAAAGAGGACTGAAGAAGAAATACAAAAACTTGTTCAAGAACATGATGATGAAAGCTACAGAGACAGTAAATCCAATTGTGAGCTGGATTTAGAAAACGAATCAGAAAGTGAACATGAGGATTTGAAAATAATTTCATATTTTTTGACAGATTTGGTAAATTACAGTGATGGGCAAAATCTCTCTTGAACTAAAATTTGAATGGCTTGAATGAAAAGCTGATGACAAGGTAAATGTTTTGAATTTTATTGGCAGAAATAATATAAATGGCCTTGCTTGTCAAGCTACATAGGGAACTGAATTTTTCAAGTCTTTTCTGGTAAAATATTTTGGAAAAAATTATCAAGGAAACAAATCATTAGTTGGAACAAATACTGTGACAAAAAACCAGTTTTAGCCTTAAATTAGAAACTGAAAAGCACACAATTGCATGGAAAGATGTTAATGAAAATGAATTGCTAAAGTTTTTGGCACAGACATTGCTGATGGGGCGTATTCAAAAAGACAAGATAAAAGATCACTAGTTGACAGACAAAATGTTTAAAACATCATTTTTAAGAATACTATGTACAGAGATAGGTTCCTACAAACTCTTCATTTTCTGCACTTTAAAGATAACATGTCACCATCAGATGGAAACGTTCTTAATTATGATTGATTTTGGAAAATAAGAGAGATATTCAAGTGTTCAAGAAACAATTTTAAGGACATATATGAGCCTTGCAAAGAGCTGGCTGTAGATGAAGTAATCGTTCTATTTGAGTAAAGAGTAATTTTTAAACAATACATTTCTAAAAACATAAGTGTTTTGGAGCTAAAATTTACAAGCTTGTGGACCGTCATGGTTACACATATGAGATGAAAGTATACCTGAGAAGAGATTCCTACAAGTCCGAAGAATGGAAAATATGGAGTCATAAATATATATTTAATTTGATGGAGCTGTTTTTGAACTCTCAAGGCAATTTTATGATGACATTTGATTCATAAGGCAATTTTATGATGACATTTGATTCATAAGGCAATTTTATGATAACATTTGATTCAGAGACAAACCATGAATCTACACTAGATGTTGCACTTTCATTATTTTTTGATTGTTGCAATAAAAATAAAATCTTGTGACAAACAGTATACTTTTTTAACCTGAACTGTCACTCTGATATATCTGTTCTATCTTCTACAGGCAATAAAGTGCCCCCTCATAAAATACAAAACAAAAAACTCCAAAAGTAATAAAGTAACCTAGCAAACGTAACACCTCTTCTATGCAGGAGGTCTGCACCGTAGTGCTTTGAAAAAAAATTATAGGTTTTGTTGAAATAGGATTTTAACGAAAGTTTTCGCCACCACAAATATCATATAATCTGTGCAAACAGTTTGTGTTGGTGTGTTTAATCATATTTTTGTCATTTAAAAGAACCAAACTTGCTTTAAAACACTGTGTTGTTTAATTTGTAGAAAAATATCGTTATTAAGTACAGGGTATCTGAAATGGAAGTATCATGCTACCAGATGAGAACCATCATTTTCTTCCAGCTCTGTTGCAAAAGGTCGGCTATAAAATGTCACCAAGTGTACAGCTTTAGGTACTAATGTTATATCATATGTTACTGTGAAGGTTTGGTACCGGAAGTTCAAAAACAAAGAGTGTGACATTCAGGAAGCAGAGTGCTCTGGGCGCCCTTCTGATGTTGATGGGGCCCATCGGCGAGAACTTAATGAAGATCAGTATGCAACCACTCGAGAGCTTGCTAAGGAATTAGACGTTAATGCCATGTCCATTAGTTGTGCTCTCCATCGCATAAACTTGTGTTATACAAGTTCAGTCACTGGGTGCTGCATGAGATGACTCAAGCAGATAAGGACAGACATGTTCAGGCTGGCACAAATATGCTCGAATATCAATGCAAGGACAAAATTCTGGACTAGATCATCATTAGTGAGGAAAAGTGGGTTTACTTTAACAACACAGGGGGAAAAGGGTGTTGTTCTGCACCCAGTGTGCCCATCAGCAGCATTGCAAAGCCCAATTTGACTACCAAAAAGATCATGGTTTGTATCTGGCAGGATTGCCGTGGTATTATCCACAAAGAATATCTGGGAAAAGGTAAAAAAACCCTTGAGAGTAAAGGGTACAATGAGATGCTAGTCCATGTTGACACTGCTATCAAGGAAAAACGTTAAACTGAGTTCCGACGCAAAAAAGTAATGTTCCATCAAGATAGTGCAAGACCACATGCATCTTCATTTACGAGCTGGACTCTGTACGGACTTGAATGGAATCTTTTGCCACACCCACCATATAGCCCTGACATGCTTCTTCAGACTTCAGCGTTTTTTCACATCTGCGACTGCATCTTGCTGGTGCTATCTTCCATTCTGCATAAGACATCTGAAATGAGGTTGATCTGTTTTTGGATTAGCGGCCACAAAGTTTCTAGGCCGAAGGCTTTAAAAAACTATCAAAACATTAGCAGAAAATCATAGATTTGGGTGGTGATTACAACCTGCACTAAAGGGTTTTCATGTTTTTTTCTAACTTTATTAAAAACAGTTTTTGGTGGAAGACTTTCGTTAGAACCAGCTATTTTAAAAATCTATGCTCATAAAATGCTTATTTAAAAAAATAGATGATTAGGTAAAATAATAAAGAAGTGAATAAAACTAAACAGACATTTCATGTTCAGAAAATCGAGAAATAAAAATAAACATGACCTCAAATGCGATTGTCAGGAAATGCCAACTATTTGTAGCACTCAGATATTGTGCATACATGGTAATGTCTTTAACCACTAGGCTGTCAAGCCCATCTTTTAAGGTAAGCCTTTTCTTTTTGCCATGCATACATGTCACGTGTTATCTTAGGTGTTATCATGTATAATTGGCAGCCATCTATGAACTGTTAATCAAGATTCTAAATACTTACTGATACTACTAGGTTCTGAATTCTAGATACTCGCTGGGTAGAAAAGCAAAAAACAGTATGAGTTAAGGAGGTCTAGCTTTGGAAAAAAAAAGACAGTGTTCTTTTGTCGGCTTTTCCCCTTCATTGTGTGGAGGAATCTTATTTCAGTTAAACGGTTATTTTAACCTTTTCCTGGGGACTGGGACATGTATGACTGATGCATTTACTCTCTTAAATAAGGCTCAAAGAAAATTTTTTTTAGTATGGAGATTTAAATTTCACTGTTTAATTCAAAGGAAGAAATGGCACATCATGTCGATTTGTTTTTCTGTTCCTTACTGATTGAATAGTGGACTAAATAGCTTCAATATGTTAAAAAAAATTGTCTATGCAGTCCATGTGAAAAGGTTAAGTATTTTAAAAATGCCGCTTTCAAATGATTCTGAAATTAGGCTTATATTTATCTATATCATAAATTTTTCATGTATCATCTTTGAATGTTGATTTTCACATTTCAATATTTCATGCATAAAGATACTAAATGATGGATATATTCCATTGTGTTACAGGTAAAATAAACATAATGCAATGTGTCCACATTGGCCTTCCTTTGTTACTGCTGCCAAAGTTTCGGACCATGATGCCAAAGTCTAACAGTGGCTGAATGAATAAGTCTGATGAGCAATGGTATTTCGGCTCAGACTCAGATCCTGGCAATAGGTTACTGCATAGGGTTTTTTGTAGTGTGCCCCCCATGCATAGCAAAAATATGAGTTAGTTTCTTGTTATATAACTAGTAACGTAGAAGTTATTCGTACCTTAGACAGATAGTTTTCAAGTGTTTTGCATTAACCATTTAATCTAACCCAGATCAAAACTTTGAATATTAGGAGGAATTTCTCCCAGTTTCTAAGGGCATCATGCTGCTGAGGAAATTGGTCCTTTTTATGGTAGTCAATCATTTAGGTAAATTCCCATCAGTAGATACCAAAACTTTCAAATGCGTATATCTTTGAAAAACTTCTGGGTAAAACTTCTGTAATCTCTAAAGTGGTTAAATTTCTCTAAACCATACACGTGTGTGCATTTGATTTATTACTAGTAAGGCTCATTGCGAACACTATATTTTAAAGCAAAGCAAGCAGTAGCTTGGTAGAGAAAGCATGATGTGTATATTCATTTTGTTATAAATTTTATAATATGCACTCAACTCCAAATTAACCAGTAGTTTGGCTAAACCAGTGGGTCATGAATAAGTTAGCTCTGCCTAAGAAAGTTTTATTTATTTTCTGTGGGATAATGAACAAATTATTAATACAAACCATGAGTAACAGAGCTGTCCTTGAAGTATAAAAAAGAAAAAAAATACAAGCTAATAACAGCAGTAAAAGCAGTGTCACAGTAATGGAGTTGTTTTTAATTTACAAGAATACGTAAATTAAGTGTGCATAATCCAAAATGTATAAACATTGTGCAATAGTTGTCATTTTTATGAGGTTGAATCCAAACATGATGTCCAATTTTGTATTGTAAGTATTCATTCATTTATAACTTAAACTTTTTCATTTCTAATAATGTTTAATATTTTATATATAGTGTGTTCTCTTCTCATTTTTTTGGGGGGGGACTTTGTTTTTTTAATAGATTTATTTAATTTAACCTAATGAGCTTTTTTAGATTAAACTGCTGCATAAGATATGCACAAATTGGTAATTATAATTTTTTTTTCTTTTTCCTTTGTTTTTGAAACTGCCTTGGCTTAATCTTAATTTTGAATTAACCATGGTCATTGTCCATTGTAAAGTGGAAGTTGATTGTGTGGTATAGCATCTTTTACACGTTTTTCAACGGTCTTCTCAAAAAAAGATATGTAATTGAAATTTCAGTTTAACAATGTAATATGCATATTTTCACAGTAGAATTTTAATGTTACTGTTGTAGTGCTTTTTACCTATCTGTTTTTAATTTGTTTAAAATATAGAGTGTATTTTGTCAATATTTAAATTTTAAAACTAAGAATTCAAGCTACATAATGCATAACATAAAAATAAAAACAACCATAATTTGATTGCATTTGCTCAGCTTAATGCATAATGCATTTTGCCAAAGAAAAGTTTTTAAACATCATCTCAGTGTGATTCTTGGCTTTTAACCTTAAGCTAAACCCTTGGATTAAAAGGAGCTAACAACAGTCCAGTTAAAATACAGGTATGCTTACTAGATGACTCAGTAATAAAACATTTACTATCAAACTTGCCAATGAGTGTATTCCATTATGTGTTTTTCACTAGCTGGATTTAAGATCCTGTCTGGTCGTAGACACCTCATATTTTCCTCTCTCCTCACATCAAATATATAATTTCCCATATGTTACAGAAAGAAAGAACCAACTTTTGGAGGACATGTCTAAACTATAAAAAGGCCATAAGCTGGGGAGAAAAATGATGTATAACCAATGTTATTCAGTGTATAAATAAAATATTTTGATATTAATATGAGGAATAAATCAGGGCAGAGGTAAAATGAAGTATGAATAATATTTCACTAATTGTTCACATCACTACCAAATGATTCCCCCCTTTTCTTTATTAAGTAGCAGTTATTTTTGCTTTGCAGTGGAACAGTTGTGGCCTGTGCTTGGAGTTGGTGTGGAAACTATCTTCTTAGCTGTGACAAAAATAAAAGAGCTATTTTGTGGTCAGAATTTTAAAGAACAATTATTTCACTCTCAAAATCTCCTTATTTGTACAAAAATTCTAATGTTGTATATGTTTGTAAATACCGTACTGTAAAATGTGTGAATGAAAGAATGTTGTTTATATTTCATTGCTTTCATTTGGATGAAATTTTTTGTATTGATAAGCTTCTTTAATTTGCTGTAAACTGCCATTTGCATGCTCTTTATCTGAAAGATGTACATAAGGTTTTAAGGAAAAATTTTCATAAGATTGTATGTACTTAAAGCGCTTTATTGTGGGCTTTTTTTTTTAATATATCAGTAATGAAAATTGAGATTTCATGTTTGGAAATGTATACTCAATAAAATGTAAGTATAAAAGTTAGCACAGTCAGAATTGAGTAAAATGTTTTCATTTATAAAATTTCAAGTTTAAAGGGTAAAATTATTTTTAGAACCTTTGATTGAAAATTTTTAAACTATTTTTCAGTTTTTATCATATTTGTACTTTTTGTGAGAATTTCTCAAAATAAAGTCAAGGCCAGGTTTTTTTTTTTTAATTGATTGCTTTTAGAGAACATATAACCTTTGGCTGGGCACTTCACTTCCACTGTACAGAATAACTTCCATAACATTCAAAATTAATTTCGCAGTTTTATTGGTGCTTCAAAGTGAAAAAGCAAAACTGTGATAGTTTGTTATTGTCCTATGAACTGATGTGTAGTAGAAATGTAAATAGCTTTGTATGATTGCTGTGAAAAAATACAGTCAAGAAAAATATTTTATAAAACAAAAGTCCTGAGAGTTCTGTAAATATATCTAAATAGCATTTAAGCTATAAATAATCTTAGTATAAACAGACTTTGCACTCAGACTTTGTTTAACTCATTGCTCAAGTGTTTCAAAATTAAAATAAATTCCATATAGCTTGCACAACTATAATTTAGGCAATTTCAGTACTTCTGAAAAAGAAAGGCACTTATGTGAGAAGAGTTGTCTAAATTGTACAATTTAAGATGTTTTGTCATAGTTTTGTTTGATTCTAATTTGCATGTGCTATTATACATTAAACTTATTTTCAAGAGCAAATTCGCATGTAAGCCTTTTTAAAAAGTATAGTGTTGGAACATATGATACAAATAATAAATCTGAATTGTGTGCAATGGCCGTGGCAGGCTTTCTGATAATTAAACAAAAACAAAAAAAAGAAAAGAAAACTGCATATTAGCTGTCCAAAAGACATATTTCTACCTTTCAATAATACTATTAAATAGTCACACTGAAAAAATGCATATAACTGGATGTCTGGTATACTGAGTAGACTATATTTTCATTCTCGAAAGCCCTAACTTTGATGCTAATGAAGCGATGTGCCACAAGTATGAAGTTTCATATATATATATATGTAGTGTACACATATACACAGTGAACATAATGAATGAGACATAGGTAAGAAAATATATTTTTAGGATAAGTACATATAAGAAAATATAAATTAAATTGATGCTATTCTTAAAATTTTTAACATGATTTAATGTAGCATAACTTTACATATTACTTCAAATTAATGCTCATTTGTAAATTGCTGGCATTTTGTTCACATAATTATTTGTTATTTTTTCCTTTATTATACACCAGTGGCATTTTCTGTCTGTTCATAATTAGATGTCATTTTATCCTCAATCAGCATTTAGCTCTTCTTTTGAAGTGGGATCATGTTGGCCTTGTAATGCTTCTTTTTTCTCTTCTGTGATCACTGCCATCATCACCAATAATTTCTTCCTTAGAATCACTATCCTCAAATAATAGTGTTTTTATAATGTCTTCAGACAGTCCAGTATGTGCAAAAATGGAAGGTACATTTTAAAAATAAGTGAGAATTTTTAAAACTGTAGCTACAGCTGTGAAGTGTAATATTTTTATATACAATGAGAAATGAGACAAAAACTCCAGATCTCTTATGTAATTAAGCAGATGGCACATTATGAGCATAATTAGGTGTGCTAAATAATTCTGATATGTTGTGTGTGTTATGTACTTAGTCTTTCAGTTCACCAGAGTCCTAAATCTGTCTAAGCATTTCAAGATATTCTCCTGTTTTCTCACATGCTCAAGATCACACAGGAAGATTCAGATCATGATGTTTGTTTCAAGGGGATTGTAAAGAATTTGTATGCCAAATTCGTTAAGGTTTAAAAACAGTTTTATAAAAATTTAATTTGTCCTGTTCATAAAAAGCAAATTTGTCAGTAGAAATCATGATAAATTGGCTGAGAAAATTATGATTCATTTACTGATATATATTTACTCATGGTAATAACAGTATAAAATTTAATACTCAGCAGTTAATTTTGAAGGAATAAGTCATATTTTATTAATAAAAGAAACATTTTTGGCATGTAGTAATAATTATTATGTAATATTTTCATAATTGCATTGGAAACAGTAATTTTTTGTTTTTTGGTTAATACTCTTTTCTGACTCTCGTGGAACCAAACTTTGCATTGTGTATGTCATGTTGTCTTGTATTTTTTTGCTTATGGCAGAAAATGCAAATGCTGTCCTCTTTATTAATACAATGACATCTCTTTTGGAGGAAGTTGATGGTGAATGGATTTTATATGCATTACATTATTTTTTGCTTATGATTTTTAAGCTGTTAGATGTTTATTTTTTTAAGTCTTTTACATTTATCTTTTAAGGCAGCTAATATTCTTCAGTAAACGCTACTGCTAAGCACTGTAGCTTCTTAAACATTTCTATTTTGTAAAATTACCCCCCCCCAATCTAAAATTAGTTCTGTTTTATTTCTTGATAAACACTGGTTAGATTTATGTTATTGGAGCTTTAAAACGAAATTTTCTTGTGTTATTTTTAGGTTATAATGTTATAGCAGGGTAAATATAAATTCTCAAACTGTATCAGTATGATTTTAAAACATCCTGGTGGTACTGTTTATGAAGCAATCTATTTACTTAAAAATAATAACACTGCTTTTAAAAAGCATAAAATTTGAAAAAAAATTTATTTTCCTGATTGCTGATTTATTTTGCATTTTTATAAGTAAAGTGTATTTATATTTGGTAGTTATAAAAAATTAATAAAATGCAATTCAGAAAACCAATGCAGTATAAGCAACTCTTCCCTAAGTTTTTTTAGAACAGAAGGTTGATAATGAAATATTTATTACATTAAAAAAGAGGAATTTAAAGTCAATATTAATGTTGTTTTGTCTCAACATACTACTGGGAAAAATTTAAAATAACTAATCTAAAAAAAAACTTGGAGTTTTAATTAAATTATGCATATATTCTAATTTGCATGATTCATATTCAATATTATTGACTGATGTAAAGATTTAAGTTTTTTAACCCTTTTATCTGTTTGTTATTGGCATCTGACTCTGATTTGTTGTGTTAAACTGCAAAGCAAAATGTCAAAATATAACCAAATATCATTTCTGTTTTGCTGTTGCTATAAATAAAGTTATTGGAGCTTCCTTCCTGTTGCTTGAATTTGAATATCAATCTGTTGTGGTTCTGAAAATGGTCAGTAAATCTGTACACACATAGTTGTTTGAAGTGGAAGCTTATAGTTATTATTCATATTATATATATCCTTCTAATTGGAAATATGTGATATTAAAATACGGTGACAGACACTCATGGTTCCAAATATTTTGGAGATTCTGTAGAGGTGGTCATCTTTGAGTGGTGATTTTCATTCATGTTCCCTGAAATACTGGTCATTTTGAACAGTGATCATCCTAAGGTGGTGATCGGCATCAGAGTATTTATTGTGTCTGTCAACTCTCGTCATATGATCTTTATTGTTCAAATAAAAATTTTTTAGCAAAATGTGTTTTTTTCTTCTTTATTTAATAGTGCATATTTTAGCATGATGATACAATAAAGAAGCAAGCTATAACACTTTTTTTTAATTCACGATAATACTTATCTTGACTAAGTGAAAATCATAACTTAGTTACATATATGATAGAGCTTCCCTATTTGCTGCTAATACTCTTTTGTTCTAAAAGTTTGTAGGAAACGTATGCCATGTGCATGAAACTTGCAGAAATCAAATTTAATCGTTAAGAGGGCATTAATCTATTCTTTACTGAATGAAGTGATATTATTCAAATAATATAGTTTCTCTTGTAGTATGAATGAAGTTAAAGCATTTTTAGCCATTGGGCATGATACCTTATGTTGAGCTAAGAAGCTTGGCTTTTTTTCATCAGAAACAAAAACACAACCACCTTATTTCCCAGATTTTGCACACTCTGGTCCTTATCCAAGATGGCTGTACAGAGTCAATGTTTTTAAGCAGTTCATGCTATTCGAGCTGATATGGATCTGTGATGGATACAAAGACATTTTACCTGCAATTCAAGAGATGTCAAACACTAGAGCAAGTTTGTATCTTCTGATGGGTATTACTTCAAAGCTGATTAGGTAATGATATTATGCATTTGAAATAGAACTACTCTATAAGCATTTTCCATAAACGTTTTGAACACAGAAGCATGTTTCAAGGTCAGATCCAAGTCACGATCAGAAGACATGGAACTATATTCATTATACATGCTCGGTATTTGCATAATTTAAAAAAGAATGTTTTTGTAAATGTAACAGGGTCATTTTTCATTTAAACAGGGGTCTTGGCATGAAAACTACTTAAGTAAGATTTTGAAATGCTGAAATAATTTATGGCTGGGAGCATATAAAATGACCTTCAATGTATGCACATTGTTTGGTCCTTAAAAAGCAGTAACTCAGTGATTGGTTATGTCATTAAAAACATATTATTTTTCTTTGAAGTGTTGGAATGTAATCTGAAGTTTTCAGATTAAAGTTTCTTTTTACATCTTCTTGTCCTATTTATAATGATTCAACAGCTTTTTTTTTTAATCTATTTTTAGATCAGCAGAACAATTTGCCTTCTTTTTCTTTAATATTTCTCTTCCAGAGCTCACTTTGTTTACCAAAAATGTTTTTTCAAACTGTCACCAAATTTGCAGTATGTGCTTTGAAGTTACCATTTTTTTTAATTCAATGTAAATTGAAACGCTATTAATAGTTAAGCTATGACAATGCACACAAACATAACACACACAAATTTGCAGTATGTGCTTTGAAGTTACCATTTCTTTTAATTCAATGTAAATTGAAACGCTATTAATAGTTAAGCTATGACTATGACAATGCATTTATAAGCAATTGTCATAGTTCAGTTTTTCTTTGATACACAAACACCAGTTATAATAATTTTTACCGATGAAGGAATTAGTTTAAGAGAAATAAAATATCACTTTGTTTTACGTAACATTGATACAAATTTCAATAATTACGAAATCAGACCTTGAAAAAAAAAAAAATTTTTTTTAAATCTCAACAGTATTAACATAACTAGGTCTCAACTGATTCACAGCTTCTCACGGTCACCTACTTACATCATTTCAACGGGAAGAGGGCAGCTGATCAGAACTTTTTGGGAAAATAAATTCTGACCTCTGAAAGGTAAGTGTTGCATAAATTTGCATTGTGTCGCCAGAGCCTGATAAGCTGTGTGAAATTATATATAGGATTCTCCTTCAACTATTTAAACGAATGGTTCCCAAACGTTTTTTGATTGTAACCCCATTTTAGGTGCTTGGTCTGTATTACAACCTCATATTCTCAGGAATATGTATTTTGTACTATGTTTGGATTGCAATTGCGACCTCAAAAGCGTTTTTCACGACCTAGTTTGAAGACCACTTATTAAAACAGTTCCTGTCTATTTTTATCAGAACTACAAGTATTACAAAATAATAAAGCAATCAAAATAATTTTTCATTTTTCGTCCATTTTAAATAATTACAGTGTAAAAGTGCTGAAAATGAATAATAAATACCTAATCCGAAACTGGTAAAAATTAATATCCAAAAAATACAAATGCACAAACACGAATATTTACCTAATACTGCTGTAATATATTTCTGCTCTGATCTTATTTTAAACTTATTTGTGCTGCACAGGTAACTCATTATAGCAGAATTTAAGTCTGCATGAAATATGTATTATTTGTACTATGAACACATGATCTTTCTGCAGTAAAAGAAACTTGCAGAATTTTCTGCGCTCTGGCCAGTTTTCAAAAATTGAATTTCGTTTTTTACTCATATTACACTATTTTTCGCATTTGCTATTAAGTTGATGTGCATTGACAGAAATAATCTTTGTCTACACTTAAAAATTTGGTTCAAAACCTTAAATTAGGACTATATTTCAGCAAGATTTGGGACTGTATTACATCATGGATTGAGAATACCTTAGACAATTATAATAAAATTATATTTACCATTAACTGTAAAGTAAGGAAGTTATTTGGGAGGTCAAGCATAAAATTTCAGTATTGGCCATTTTCCGCTGTTCCTTCGGGTATTTTTTTATTCAGTTACTGTTATGGGTATGACTTCTTTTCTGGATTTTGTTTTATTTATTACTGCTATGAATAAACAATTTGCTACTTGCAAATATCTGTAGCAATAATTATTGACACTTTAGCTTCCACAGCAATATCGATTATTTGCATAAGATTATGATTCAGTTTTGAAAGAATGAAATTATATCAGCCAATAGAACTGAAGGAAAAACCACTACTTCTAGATGAAAATGCAAATCTTGTACGGCAAATACGTAAGCGTACACTTGTGTATAGGCGGAGCCAGTAGAAACAATCTTTATAAGCGCGTCGAGGGTAATAAGACGAATTGCCTTTCGCTTTTTCTCATCACTCTTCCCAAAAATGAAACATCTAAACAAATCCATCACGAGAGATATCTATGCGACTTAGTCGTTAAAATAGTTAAATATAAAGGCAGACAGGGCCCGATACAATGTTATCGATGCCAATGCTTTAGTTACACGCAGGCGGGCTGTGATTACGAGCCTGAATGTGTTAAATGCGGATAAAATCACTCAATTACTAACTGCCCTGACAAAAATAATAAAGAAAAACCGCTATGTTGTGCGAACTGGGGTGGAAATCACACTTCAAGTTATAAGGGTTGTGACAAGTGAAACCAAATCCTTTTCCAGCAGAACTGTAGAAGGTAAATCATATGCCGCAGCACTATCATCTGGAATTTATTCTGATACCATCAACGAAGCAAAGAAAGTTTTTCACGAATTGGCTGAGCTTGTCACAGTCATTCATTCCTCCAGTTCTCACAACAGGTCAAAGAATTCAGTAAAAGTCCCGAAAATACTCAAATAAATATTGATAATGGGTCCAAGCACACCCAATAAGACTCCGATACAAATTACGATATGGAACGCATTTTGCGTCCACAACAAAATCCCGGAACTGCATAACTTCCTACAAACACAAGATCTCGATATAGCTCTCATCACAGAAATATTTGTCAGTCCAAAAATTTTCATTGCGACAGATTGAGTCACAGAGGTGGGGGAGTTGCAATCTATGTGAAACGCTGCTTGCAATCTTGTTTAATTAATACTGAACGCAAAAATGGATACGAAGCAGTCACTGTTTCAGTCTTACTGCCGCAATATGGAATAGTATATTTCGTAGCACTCTACAGCCCGCCGCATAATATTCTACAAGATCAAATTTTAAATGATTTAATACCCAGCGACAAAACGTTATCCTAGTTGGCGACCTCAACGCCAAAAATACTGAATGGGGATGCCGACGCACCAATCAAAATGGAGAAATGCTTCTAAATTACATGAATAATTACCCCATATATTTCTATGTGCCTAATGAATACACATATCTCCCAGCAAACGCAAGAAGAGGTGATATACTTGATGTAATACTCACAAATACGTCAATTCCAATGTATCTCCAAGTTAAAGTAGATATGACATCAGACCACGTGCCCCTTTTAGCCACGCTAGGCACGACCAAATATATTGATGCTAAGTCCAGAAAGATAACAAACTGGAATACGTTTAAAGAAAAGCTGCTGCAAAAACCGCCCGGTTTCAATAATCTAAAATCGATCAGGGATATACATCACGCAATAGATAAGTTAACTGATAGCATAATAAGCGCCTATAACAATGCCTCAAAGAATATCCCATTGGATCAGTACTCAGAAAAACTACCACTAACCATAAGAAATAAGATAAAATATAAGAATAAACATCAAAAATAGAGAGTTTCACTGAGCAGAGCAATTCCTTCTGGGCTTTCGCAAAAAATCTCAAAAGAAAGCGCACATGCAACAAGCCGCTTTATGACAATAACATAATAGCATTAACAAATAAAGAAAAGGCAGATGTGATGGCCAAGCACCTCGAGAACCAATTCAAGCCAAATATGAATCCATGCGATCTTTCATTCTCGTATGACATAAGATACTTTATAAATGAATTTATCAGCGGTCCAGGTGCAAAACACAAAACAGAATATACTTCCCCACGTGAAATTTATGATATCATCAGGCGCCTGAAAACCGTAAAGCGCCAGGTTTCGACGAAATTAGCAGTGTCACAATTAAAAACCTCCCATTGCCAGTTATTACGAAATTCACCAGCATTCTGAACGCCTGCCTAGAGGATAACTATTTTCCCACCAGATGAAAAAGAGCGAAGCTTATTTTACTACCCAAATCGGGCAAAGACATCACAAAGCCCATTAGTCTCCTTCCCGGATTCGGAAAAATCTATGAACGTGTCATGATGAAAAGATTAGAACCTTACCTTGATAAACTCCCACCCGAGCAATTCGAATTTGGAAAGAAGCTTAGCACAGCCAAGCAACTGGTCAGACTAACAGAATATGTCGGTGCAGCTCTTCACAATAATCAGACAGTCGCCTTACTCATGCTAAACGTAGCAAAAGCTTTCGACCGCGTCTGGCATGAGGGGCTTCTATTCAAGCTCATTTCTTTAGATTTCAAACGCGACCTAATTCTACTAATAAATTCCTTCATCAAAAATAGAGAATTCTACGTCAGCATAGGAGATGATAAATCTGATAAAGAAAAATTAAGTGCCCGGGTAGCCCAAGGCTCGATCCTAGGACCAATTCTTTATATATTTTATGTTGCGGATTTCCCCAAAATCTATAGTGATCTTAGTTCGTTCCTAGGATGTTTTGCCGATGACACGGCAACTGCAAGCAAATCATTTCAAGCATCAAACGCAGTAAATAAGCTCCAGAATGTTATCCCAGCTATTTAGCATTGGTGCCAAAAGTGGCGAATAGCTATAAATGCGCAAAAGTCGCAATTACTTATCATCAGTAAGAAGCAACTCAAACTAAAACTAAAAATTTTTATACCGAAGTACCTGTCGTACGTAAAGTCACCTACCTTGGGGTAGTACTTAATAATAAATTTACATGTGCTGATCACGTGACTAAAGTCAGAAGCAAAGCATTAACTGCTATCAATAGTCTAGCGCCTTTAATAGGGAGATTCTCGAAATTAGATTTATTAAGGAAGCCACATATTTATATAGCAACCATAAGGCCAATCTCCTACGCATCACCAGCCTGGGCAGCAGTCGCAGATCGTGACTTAAAGAAACTGCATGTAGTGAAGAATAAGTATTTAAGGCTAATCACAAAGGCGCATTACTATGTCTCAAATGCGCTACTACACAAAGATCTAAAGCTGGAATTTATCCACAGAATGAACGGAAATTTCTTCGACAATGCAATAGAATGCAAACATCTCAAACATTTTTTAAAGTCTTTGATTATATACCGGTAACGCGAAGATTGCAAATACAGGCCATATGCGGGCCAACTCACCCGTGACTCAAACTTCCCGACTTAAACAAATTTCACGCCTTGCAGTATTTACTCACTTATTATTATATCGCATTTCACTGTACAAATTGTAGTCACCCTTTTAGATTCATTTTCCCATTTAAATTAATTACTTAAAGTAGGTATTTCATGAAATATAGGATATATCATGTATATTAATTTGTCAAGACTTCTACTTATCACGAGATTATTCCAACACCGTCAGAGCCTCTCCTGGGATTTCCATTCGTTTTGCTTTGCGCGCGTTTCTCCCTCCCCCCTTGCGATTCCGACCTCCTCTTACAGAGTCCGGACTGCATAACGTCATGTGCCCTTGCGGCGTACCTATCATTGAGCCGGCAACATCGCGTTTAATGCAGCGACAGCCCGGCAGATAGAAATACTGATCGAAGAAATGCGTTCGCTAGCACCACCTCGGCGAATTTCTTGGTGTTATCTTGCAGCAATCGGTTAAATTCACATCGGAACAGTAAAAATGAGTAAAAACCAACCTTTAGATGACGGAATGAGGTGGCGAATTGTGGGAGGCTAGAGGCAGGCCAATGGCAAGTCCAGATATGCAGAGCGTTTAATTTAACCCCCAGTGTCGTGTGTAATCTATGGAAATAATTCCAGGATACTGGATCCATCGAGAGAAAGCCTGGGTAAGGTCGTCCAAGAGCCACGACGGCCAGAGAAGATCGCTATCTGTCCATTTTAGCGAAGCGTAACAGAGGGGCTACAGCTTCTCAGCTCTCTCGGGACCTGTAGGCAGCCACAGGAACCTATGTAACAGGAGTGAATGGTACAGGCAGCATAGTGATTGGAGTACGGAGCAATGGGCGATCGTTCTGTTCACCGACGAGCCCCGTTTTAACCTAAACACCGATTCTCGCCGTACTTTCAGATGGAGAGAGCCAGGGACCCGCTACCTACCCTCCAATGTCCGCGAAATCAACAATTATGGCGGTGACGGTATAATGGTCAGGGCAGGCACCGTGTTGAGTGGCCGCACACCTCTCCACGTCTTTGAAAGAGACTGTGACTGGTGTGAGGTATAGGGATGAGGTTATGGAGCCCTATGTTCGCCTTTTCTGGGTTGCAGTGAGCACCGAGTTCATCTTACAGGATGATAACCCAAGGCCACATAGAGCTCTTCTGGTCGACGAATTTCTCGAGAGTGAGGATATTCGCCGGATGGATTGGCCAGCCAGGTCTCCAGACCTCAACCCTATAGAGCATGTCTGGGATACTCTGGGGAGGGCAATTGCAACTCGCAACCCCCTTTCGAGAACCAGCGTTTCTGGAAACAGCGTTGCTGAATGAGTGGGAAAAACTGCCACAGGCACTGATAAACTGCCTTATTTCCAGTATGATATCACGTTGCAAGGCCTGTATGGCTGTAAGAGGGGATCATATCCCCTATTAGCCCATTTCTTTTGTGTCTTCTGCAACCGCTGTTTCAGACCTTCAGACTCCTATGAGTGTTACACACGAGCATGTGTGTCTATTATAACTGTTCAATATTTATTTTGTTTGTATTATATCAACCTATGTTCATACCAAATTTTATTAAAATCTGTCCAATAATTCTGGAGATCGTAGATCAAATACGAAAATTCTCTTAATTTATTTCACCAGTGTACATATCATTAAAATACATACTTGCGATATATTGTATATAACAATGTATGTATATAAAAAAAATATTTTTTTTACAAGTGCTTTACATACCAATACAAATAAGGTAAAATATCACTGCCCACTGCAACAGCTGAATTTCAGTAAAAAAATATGTTTGATATAGTATATGTATCTTCATTTGTAAATTAAGTTGCATTGATTATTTTTACAACTTCTGTTGTTTAATTCTATTAAATATATCCTGCATGCATTAGTAAAATCATTTCTAGCATAGCATATTCATGGAAAGTTCTTAAATCATTTTCACAGAAGTTTCTTGATTTATTTTCCATACTGATGGGAAAATCTGTAAACAAGCAACTCTGTTAAATGTTATGTAATTTTATCACATTATATAACAGAACTCTAATGATTTATTACAGTTTGTCATGACAATAACTTTTAAATAATACAACTAAATCGCAACTTTTATCTTGTATTGATTTGCTATTCTACAAACAAGTGTGATAATAGATTTAAACTCTCCGGGATTTAAACTCAAGAGGGAAATTGCCTTTCCATAATAAAACAGAAATTATATGTTGCTTCTAATGTGTAATTAACGTATATTTAGCTGATTCAAATTAAATATAAAAAACAAATTATTCTATGCATAATTCTTATTTTCATTCACATTCCATGACATTTTACCTTTATAACCTATTAAAATTGGGAGATTCTGTAGAAATGTTAGCTAAGGTCATTGAAGTTTCCTTTGTCCCCTCCCCACACAAAAACAAGTTTTACTTGAAAATATTTTAGCAATGTTGATACAAAGCAAATTCCACTTTTCTGTAGACTAACTTTATTTCTTGGTGATATGTTATGTAGAAACTTAAACATTTAATATAAAATAAGTTAGTAAAAAAACATAAGCTTAAAATTATGACTACAAAGACTTAATGAAGGAAGTGCTTAAATAAATATCGAACTGTTGATTTAAACATTTTCTTCCGTTGCACAATAAAAGAAAATTGTGCAACTGCTACAGAAGAAAATTAAGCACTTAAGACGTATTTTATACTGAATATTGCACAGACATACATGCAAGCATACCTTATTAAATAATATTACTTATATTCTGCATAACAAATTTAATTTAACGACATGAAGCTACTCATATAACCTATGAAATGCTGATGTAGATTTTATGCATATAGTAATTATTTTTCAGAATTTAATAGCAAATACTGAATATATAGGACACATTATTATGCTCATATAGAAAAGTATATACTATATAAATACATCAATAAATTTGAAAGTTTACTCTATTTACAGACTTTCAGCTTTTTTACTTAAAACCTTTAATGGTGTGAAATGTTGCCCAGATGGTATAGTGGTTAGGGGAGCCTACTACGGTACCGAAGGGCCCGGGTTCGAATTCCGGAGAAGACAGGGATGTTTGTAAATGTATAGTATCGGTGCGGCATGGCGGCACTTTAAATATGCGGCGAGCCGAAAGTCCTCTCATGTGGATTGGTGGGAGAGATGAGGGGTGGGACACCCCTGGATTCCCCCCCGGGGTGCTCTCCCTCAAAATTGGGGGTAGGAAATAGAAGTCCAACCTCTCTTCGGAGTAGGCTCTGGCAATCATTCTTCCATCTGGTCATGGACACGACAACAACAACAATGGTGTGAAATAAGATACGCAAGATAAAGTTAGCCGTGTGTGATAAAATTTTTTATTTAATAACTTAATTATGATAGTCTTATACACACGGTAACCAGTTCTTTTTGTTCCTGATCATTAGAACAGACAGACATACAGTGCATAATACTCAGCATTAGGTCTCAAAATAATCTCCATCAGCATAACGTGCACTTTGCCAATGCCCTGGCAGTAAAACTTAAGGATCATGGATGCAGAAAAGTAATTGAGTGCTACAAGTTTACCTCTTTGTTGAAGCATTTGTCCCAGGGGTTTTCGTCCAGGGAATGGAACAGGTGATAATTTTTGGGCATTAGGTTCGAAAAGCACATTGTCTGTTAGCCAAGTAGTTGAATGTTAAATCTAATCTTCCTTGTTACATGTGGTCTTTCATTGTCCTAAGATACAGCCCACCCTTGAATTAACCGATGCTGCCTCCTCTTGAGGAAAAACAAACATGCAGCCAATCTATAAAAATCGCTGAAACGACCTTGTATTTGGCGTACATTTAACAAAACACTCAATCGATTTCGAGGGCAGCTACAGGTCCCTCCTTATCAGGAGAACAAAGTATCTAGAAAGGGAAAGCAACCTCAGTAACGGTTTTTTTATACCCTCGGGTAGATCCGCGCGCGAGGGGCAACGCCATCTATCGGCAAAAATATAAATCAAGAATTATGTTAATAGAATTTTAAAAGCGTTAAGAAGGACTGGATTAGACTTAAAATCATTCACTAAACATGCTAAATTTTTGTGAATATGAAAAGCCTCAAGAAAATCCAACTCACGAACGGAAGAAGCTTTTTGGATAATTTTTGCAAATCCCAAGTCAAAATTATGATTAAATTTCCAACTATGATACGCTATTGAAGACTTGTTAATTTTGCCTTTTCGGACATAAGATTCATGTTCCTTGGTACGAAACTTTAACGCTCTTTTTGTTTGGCCAATATATCTCAAGCCACACTGATACGATATACTATAATTCCCCAAGAATTAAAGTCAGAAACGCAATCTTTTAGAGACGAACCGTGAATTTTATTGATATTGGAGAAACTGACATGAAAATTGAATTTCTGGAGAATCCGTGCAACTTTATAACTAACAGAAGGATAAAATGGAAGCACGACAAGGTCATTAATATTATTTCTAACAGTGGATTGGCTTCTTTGATGGGAATCTGAAAATTTTTTAACGGCTTTATCAATGATCACTGGAGAAAATCCTCGGTCAATAGCAACTGCTCTCAAATAATTAAATTCATTGGTAAACAAAGATTCTGAGGAACAAACTTTGAACGATCGAAATACATAATAGTAAAAAGAAGCCATTTTTTGCTTAACAGGGTGGCATGACTTAGCATGAGGTGGTAAACAAACTGCAAATGGTTTACGGTACACAGTAGTGATAAAATCAATTTCATTGCGGATTATAAGAATATCAAGGGAGGGGAGGGAATTGTTGGATTCAATTTCAAGAGTGAATTGGAGGGCTGGATCAATTGAATTTATAATAGATAAAATCTCAGATAAATCTTCTTTATGACCATCAAAAAGTGCGAAAGTGTCATCTACATAACGAATCCAGAGGCGAAAAGATAGTTTATCAAATAATTTTACCTCAAAATAGTGCATATAAATGTCAGCAAGTACAGGACTGAGAGGATTACCCATAGCTAATCCTTCAATTTGACGATAATATTCATTTTGGAAAACAAAGTGGGTTTGACTCAGGGAGACTTTAATAAGCGAAACCAGCTCATCAATTTCAGTATATGTGAAATGGAATTCCCGAAGCTTAGTTTCAAGACATTTTAGTGCTCCTTCGACCGGAACATTAGTAAACAGTGATTTGACATCAAATGAAACTATAATGGAAGGCAGTGGAGAAATACCTTTAAGTTTATCGATGACTTCAGAAGAATTTTTTACAGTGTGAATATTATTAGCAAGTAAAGGAGAAAATCTGGAAACTAAATATTTGGCCAAAGGATATGATGCTGTACCTATGTTGGCAACAATTGGTCGAAAAGGAATACCAGTTTTGTGGACCTTTGGGAGAGCATAAAGCCTAGCACAGTTAGCAATACGTGGAATAAGTGATTTCTTCAACTGTGTTGGGAGTATATGAGAAGATTTAATAGTTATTTTAACTTTTGTGAGGTCCGAAATTGAAGGATCTTTAGGGATCGAGCAGTATGGGCCTTCATTTATCAATTTAGAGACTCCAATATATGTGTGTTTGTCCATAACAACGATCTCTCCGCCCTTATCAGCTTTAGAAATAATAATATTAGTATCAAAATGAATTTCACGTAAAGTCTCCCTTTCCTTTTTGGTAAGATTCAAACCCAAATATCTGTTGTTTAAATTAACGTTATGAGTAATTAAGTGGCGGATTGTATCCTTCTGCGTTTCTGAAATTTTGGAGAATTTAAAAGCTTTCTCAATAGGGGCGATGATTTGAGGAACTGAAAATTTAGATGTCTTTGAAAAGTTGAAGTTGTATTTTAATACTTTTAACTGATCCTCCGAAAGATTCTGTGTCTTCTATTCATGTGTCGTTGATTCCCCATAAAGAGATCATTCATGGTTTCCAGATGATTATGGCCATCTTTTCAGGTGGTTATTTTAAAAAAGTAATATTTAATATCAATGTTTTTTTCCTTCTTAGAAATACTGGTTATATTCGGAGGAGTTGGTCCGAGGCAGGTGGCCTCCACAAAGGGTTTACTAGAGTTAATTTGACTAAATACATAGGCCCACATTTACCTCTTTGCCTCAAGTGAAAACATATCTAAGCACGGCTGTGGTGAATTGAAATGATGATAGAAATGAAATGAAATTTATATATGCTTGCTGTTAAACTGTAATTTCTACAGTTGAAAACTAAATTAATTTTTCTCACTGTTAATTTTCGACGACATTAATGTTATAAAATGATAAATCTTTTTAATTAAGATAGAGGCTTCAGACTTTTGATATACGTCTATTACATGCTTGATAAAACCGAGCATGGAATTGGCATCAGCATTTTAAGTTACTTTAAAAATTATTTAAACGAAAAACTAGTAGATTCTTTTGTTTTTTTATTAACTATGACAGCAAGAAATTTTTGTTAAATTTGATAACAGAAGAAACTGAAAATTTGTAGAGAATTTTGCGTAGTAGAGCTAAAGAAATAAAAGAAAGAAATAGAGCAAAACTAACTGATTCTTAAAAATCTAATAAATAACCTATAATGTTCAATAAAATAACGTTATAACCTATAAAACCAATAATGTTCAATAAAATGAAATCTTTGTTACATTTTATTTAAAACTTATTTTACATTTTTTCATAAAAGTAGCTTAATAATATTTTTCCGATTCTGTTTCTAATGCATTGTTAAAGTATAATGTAAATGAATAGGCTGAATAAGTGCTGTTTTGCACATAGGAAAATGTAATCCAAGTTTTACTTAGTTTGCATTTATCTTTTCGATAAAACTGTGCATTTTGTTGTTTAATTAGTTAAATTATACAATTAAAGTCTTTAAATTGAACTTTCTTCCTCTTCTTTTTTTTTATTGACATTCATGTTTTAAAAAATATAATTTTTTTTTTGGTAATTAAGGTAAAGATTTCAAACTTTTTGCGTTTATTGTTATATTGTTTTCAAAACTGTGCATGGAATTTACCTGAACATTAGGAGTTATTTTTTAAGCCATTTTAATTAGGAACTACTGGGAGACCTTTCTCCTTTTTCACTGGGTGGGACTGCAAAATTTTATATTACATCTGATAGCAGAAGTATCTATGCATAATTTTGTGTAGTATATCTCAAGGAATGCAGAAAAATTTAGAGCAAAAGTATCAGTATCTTAAATTGTAATAGCAAATTTAAAAAAATGAAATTAAAAAAAAATTAAGCTTTATTAAAAATTATCTATTTAATAATGTTTTTTTTTATCAAATTTTGTTTGTAATCTCTTGTTAAAATGTAATAAAATTACGGATTTTCTTCTAAATTTTATAGCGAAAGAAAAGCTGAATATGTACTGTGTCCTTGTAAAATATTAATTCTTGTAACAAATGTATTCACAGATGTAACAGCATACATTCTAAAGTAATAAAATAAAGTGTATTGCAATATTATTTATCCGAAAAAGGCAAGAGTTGGAGAAACATTCGGAATCCACTTAGAATACTTCGAATTTTCTTTAAGGTTTCGAGAGCTTACACCTCTTTTATTAGATATTAACTTTCGTTTTAACATTTTCTTCTGATATTAAATAAGTACTTTTCCAGCTAAACAATTTCAAGTTTGTCTACTACTTTTTTCTTCTTGCAGTAGCAATCAGATAAAAATATTCACGCAGCATTTATGAGATAAAATTACAGGTCTTGTAATTAACATTATCTGTTTATGAACATGGTCAAAGATGCAAACGATTTTTCATTGCCGAGACATTTAATGTGGGATATAAGAAACATTCTTTATTAATAAAAATGAAGGCTTAAATGTTATTACTGTTTCGAATGGTCACTTAAAGCATTCGTCGGGAATGACCAATATCCATCGGTCATTTAACAGTCTCATCACCGATCGCGTCCAAAGTTTACTATACGCTATACGGGCTGGTTTTACACCTGCAAGAAGAGCGAGTTTCCCTCTCAAATTTGATTGAAGCACCCTAGGGCATAAATCCGGAGGACTTACCGGCTTTCTAGTATTTTAAATGCCTCATTGTCGCACATACGCTATACACTTACAAATATTAAAGCCATTTCGGAATTCTAGCCAAGGTACAACGACACGGCAGCTAACAGCGATAACCGCAGTACCAATCAGGGCAGCATTTTAAAAGTTATTATTTACTTCACGTAAAATTCAAATAGCGGGATTATATGAATTAGATGCATTGTGAACTACATCAGATATTTTGAAAAAATGAAATAAAAATACGTATATCGCGTTTGTTTTTAAATCGTTTAGTTAAGCTATGTATAGCTTTAAGTTGAAAGTAGTTTAAAGATCTTGTGCCGGTTGAGCGAAACATCTCTGAGATCTTGTAAGATATGTCAAGCTGCGTAGATAACAGATGCCCGAGCAATGTAAACTAATAACAGGTAAAAAATGATGAAAATGCGGTATTTTTATAATCCGCAGGGCCACCAGCGGCCGAGACGCAGAACACTGGTAGTTCGGTCCGAGGTTCGAATCCCGCGAACGGACTGGCTGCATGGGCGTTTTGTGGTTTTCCCCATGTGTAACGTGTATACGAGCCAGTTTTCCTTAGAAAGTCCTCCACGAAGGCATCCCTCCCTTTAGGCAAATAGCCCTCGTGTGCTTTGCCATAATTTAATAACCTGACCTAACCTTATAATCCGCAATGAAACTGATTTTAACACTGTTGTGTACCGTAAACCCTTTGCAGTTTGTTTACCACCCCGTACTAAGTCATGCCACCCTGTTAAGGAAAAAATGGCTTCTTTTTACTATTATGTATTTCGAGCGCTCAAAGTTTGTTCCTCAGAATCTTTGCTTACCAATGAATTTAATTATTTGAGAGCAGTTGCTATTGACCGAGGATTTTCTTCAGTGATCATTGATAAAGCCGTTAAAACATTTTCAGATTCCCATCAAAGAAGACATTCCACTGTTAGAAAAATATTAATGACCTTGTCGTGCTTCCATTTTATCCTTCTGTTAGTTATAAAGTTGCACGGATTCTCCAGAAATTCAGTTTTCAAGTCAGTTTCTCCCCTATCAATAAAATTCATGGTTCGACTCTTAAAGATTGCGTTTCTGAGTTTCATTCTTGGGGAATTTATAGTATATCGTATCAGTGTGGCTTGAGATATATTGGCTAAACAAAAAGAGCGTTAACGTTTTGTATCAAGGAACATGAATCTTATGTCCGAAAAGGCAAAATTAACAAGTCTTCAATAGCGTATCATAGTTGGAAATTTAATCATAATTTTGACTTTGGATCTGCAAGAATTATCCAAAAAGCTTCTTCCGTTGGTGAATTGAATTTTCTTGAGGCTTTTCATATTCACAAAGATTTAGCATGTTTAGTGAATGATTTTAAGTCTAATCCAGTCCTTCCTAACGCTTTTAAAATCCTATTAATATAATTCTTGATTAATATTTTTGCCGATAGGTGGCGTTGCCTCCTCGCGCGTGGTTCTACCCGGGGGTATAAAAAAGCCGTTACTGAGGTTGCTTTCCCTTTCTAAAAGGTGTCTTTTAGAAAATTTAAAAGTAATAGGAACACCATGATGTGTTACCGATGTCAACGTTATGGACATGGGCAGTTATTCCGCAACAACCAGCCTCGATGTTTGAAGTGTGGTAAGGGTCACCTTACATACACGTGAAACTTGAAAAAAGAAAAAAAACCTACCTGTGTCAATTGTAAATTGGACCATGTAGCGTCTGCAAAGACTTGCGAATTTCGACCCAAGGATCGGAAAATAGTGCCGACTAAGAAGCGAACTCAGAAGAGTACTAGTCGACTGTTTGTAAATCATCTGACATGCCCCCGTCGAAAGAGCCGATAACTACTAATAGAATTCCTACTGGACGGAAATCCTACTCTGATGCTGTTTCTTGCGGCGCAAATGATTTCAATCCAGATGAAAATCTCATGAAGTTTATCCGCAAATTCATGGAATTTGCCGAAAAATGCAAAAAGCTGCAGTCTCCCCAAGAAAAAGTTCTACTTGCTCTGGGAATTGTGGAAGAAATGATCAAGATGGACATTTAATTTGCTCACCTTATTGCACTATGATTTACTAAAATTTTCCTTTTAGTTACTGCGGGTTCCGATAGATGGTACCACCTCACAGACCTGTCTTTTGGTTTTGCATCTACTGTAGTTGTTACGACTTTCTGCTTGTTTTTGGGCCTATGCGACCTGTCGCCTCTGGAACATCTTACTTACTACCTCAATCTTCCTTTCACCTGTTACGACTTCTCACTGTCATGTGCCTCTTGTCAAATTCATCAGGAGCCGATAACGTCGCATATACTAGCGACACTTCGGCGATATGTATATGGATCGGATTGCTTTCCCTTTAGTCGCTGCTGAGACGCCATACGTGAGGTTGCTCTATTTCACGGCTCTCAGATTTTCGAACGTTGCTCTTGCAAATTCTCTACTGATCAGATCTTACTAGCATTTGAAAAGGTTGCACACCGATGTTAATTGATCACAGTGTTGTAAAAAGGCCTTACGCTAGTTCTGATTGCTTTCACCATTCTTGTGGATTCATCGACTAACTACTGGATTTATCATGTCGCTTGCCAGGCAGATACTCATCAGATTCGAGAAGCTGACTGAGAAAAGTAAAACTACCACTTTCAATGCTGATAAACATTGGTATTTTATGCTACTTCAACCCTTGACTGATATTTTATATCAACGATTGCCGAAATGGAAGATGGAAATGGGAACCCAGTTCCTAGGCCTAATAGGCGACGCTGAATCATCAACACCCCCATTAACATTGGTTCTACAGGATAAAATCAACAAAGATAATGATATGGACTGGAAAGCTGCACACAGGTGTGCAAAACGCCCGCTCAGCCCAAATTCTCAGGTGAATATCGAACACGAAAACCCTTACCATGTGCTGACTTACGAAACTGAAGATTTCCCACAACTGACGGTCAATATTCCCGGTCACGGGAATAAACAGAATAATGGGAATAAACATAATAACGTCTTAAGGGAAAGCACAAACCGAGAGCTGCTTAATGCAGCAAAATTGTTGATCCTCAGGGTCATATGGTCCCCCCTAACTCCTTGAAAGTTAGAACTACGAGTGACGATAGGCCCAAGGATGTGGCGCCATCTATTGACCCTTCTGAGAAGCCGGTTGCTGCAAGTACGTCTCTGGCGGAAAACGCGACTCGGCCAATCGGAAACCTAGAAGAGATCACATGCTCGGCTGGGCAAATCACAAGTGATGCTCGTAGCGAGGTCGGCAATACTCGCACCGTTGAAAACATGACTTTCCCAAATCAGCCGGCGAAGATGCCGCCAATTAGTATCATTGACTGCCAGATTAATTGGAAAAACTTCACCTAAATTCTTGAAAAAGAAGTCCTTAGTGATTTTACAGCTAAGAAAAAAGCTGAGGGACATTATGAAATATTTACACAAAATACGGATACTCATCGAAAGATGACAAAATTATTCACACAAATGGAACTGTCCTACCACTCATACCTCTTGCCCGAGGAGAAAAATCTGAAGGTAGTTATCAGGCATTTACCGATTGACGTTGATCCGGCCTATATTCAGGAAAAACTCCTGGAGAAAGACTTTAACCCATTGAAAGTTGAACAACTCATGAGAAAGAGAGGTACTGAAAAAGAGAAGATGCCTCTGTATCTTGTTACTCTGCCAAAAAATACGCAAAATTACAGAATATACAATTTAACACACCTCATGTGTATTAAAATTAAGGTTGAAACATACCGTGGTCGGCGCGGGCCGACACAGTGTTTCCGTTGCCAGCGCTATCATCACGCACAGGCTGCTTGTCATCACCCTTCTCGCTGCTGCAAATGTGCCGGGAATCATACTGGTACTGTCGTGTCTGTTCCTCTGTCTGGGTGGAGCTAGATCGGAGATCGCCCACCTTGTCGTCAGGGATTTGGCCCTCATAGTTTCGATGCGGGGACTTTGTCCCATCGCCTCGTTTGGGGCCGGGCCGGGACTGTGGGGTCTCAGGAGCTTGGACAAGCTCACCCCGAAAGGCAGACCCAGGACGGGGGTCGAACTCTTGTGTTCTGTCCCTAAAGAAGCCCCCCCGGGGGTTGACTCAGGAGAATTCCTGGGAAGTACTGGCTAGGATCTGTACTTAGACAGTCTCAACCACGGGGGCAAAATATCAGGTACTATTGTACCTTATTCTTCACAGGACTAGAACCCGGGTATTGTACCTAGGATGGGATCAGGCTCGACAGGGACCGTACTGGTACTGGCTTGACCGCTCCCTTGGCTGTGGTGGAGCTGATAAGAAAAACTTGGTGGAAGACAATGCCTGTATAACCATAATGGTAAAGTTAGGGCGTCCCCGTCTCTCCGTAGAGCGTGTCCCTAAAGAAGCAGAACCCACGTGCTGTAATTACCTGGGCAAACATACCAGCAATTGGCGCGGGTGTGAAGCCTTTCCCAAGCAAAAACCCGGGGTAATTGAAAAGGAAATCATTAGAAATGACAGATTTATCTTTAACAAATCCTACGCTAGTGTAGCGAAAACTGAAATTCTCTCGGACAAAATTCAAAAAGCAGTTACTGAGGCACAAAAGGTGATGAAAAACTTTGCTGACCTCCCATCACTACTCCATAATTCATGCCAAATGGCCAAAGAGCCAACTACAGTGAGGCCTAACACAGAATTTCAACATAAACAATAATCTCTTCAGAAATTTTACCCCTTTGACGGTTTTAAATTGGAACGCGCAAAATGTTACTAACAAGATGACAGAACTGCAAAATTTTCTCATCACACGCAATGTCGACATCGTACTCATAATTGAAATCCACGCTATCTCATCAAACAGGCTCAGTATCCCTAATTACAAAAGTTACGGACGAGATCGGATCAGGCAAAGAGGCGGAGGAGTTATGATCTATGTCAAAAATAGTTTAAACTGATGCTTTCTAAGTTCTGACAACACGCATGGCCATAGTGGATGTTCCGAAATGGGGCAAAATTACGTTTTGTGCACTATACAATCCCCCTGACCTGCACTTACAAGATCATCATCTCATTAACATGATGGAAAATCCCTTCCCAACAATTCTGGGAGGGGATCTAAACGCAAAATACACCAGCTGGGGCTGCAGAAAAACCAATCATAACGGCGATTTGCTGTATAACTTTCTTTTTAATAATCCGTACATTCACCCCCAGATGAATATACATTTCGTCCTACCAACCCCAGACAATATACTGACATACTGGATATCCTTCTCACTTCAAATAACTTTCCAATCAAATCAGAAGTTGTTAACGATCTCTCCTCGCATCATGTTCCTGTACTTGCACATGTAGGAATTCCTAAATCCGCTCACGAACGCACCTACAAAGCTACAGATTGGAACAAATTTAAGGACACTCTCAACACACTTCCCCTCACTTCTAGCCCTCACAAAACCAAAACTGACATCGATTTGGCTATTGAAACTCTTACCAATCACATCACTCAAGCATTCAATTCCTCCACAACTGTACATGTCAGCAATACTCAGCATATGAAGATACCGCATGATACAAGGAACATGATTCGTGAGCGCAACAGATTACGAAAACTATACAGTTACTCTCATGACCCTGCAGTCAAAAATTGTGTCAACAGACTTAATAGGAAAATTAAGCAACAGTTGGAAGGATACAGACGTGAAAACTGGAATCAGAAAATAGACAACTTTAATTCCAAGGACGGCTCATTCTGGAAATTTATCAGAGGACAGAAAACTGTCAGAGGCAAAAACATGCCCATTCACACAAGCACTGGTCACATCTACACGGACGAAGAGAAAGTTGTCGCATTTGCAAACCACTTTGAAAAACAATTTTCCCCCAACACCTCTCCTGCGGATTCCTCATTCACTGCTCATGTAAACAACACAGTGGCTCGTTGGCTCCTCCAGCCCACAGCCAACAACCTTCCAAAATTTACAGAATCATCTGAAATTAAACATATCATTGATAAATTACACAAAAGAAAAGCTCCTGGTAATGATAACATTTCAAACAAAATAATCAAACACCTCCCCAATAAACACATTGGCAGGCTTTGCGGAATCATAAACTCCTCTGTTTTCCTAAATTATTTTCCGACGGAATGGAAACAAGCTACCAACATTCTCATTCCAAAGCCAGGGAAAAATCATACTGCTGTGGAAAACTTCAGGCCGATTAGCCTTCTCCCATCATTTGGAAAGATTATGGAAAGGATTGTCTATGCTAGGCTGGACACAGTGCTCAGTTCGCTGCCCAATCAGCAGTTTGGATTCCGTAAAGGTCTCTCCACTACCATGCCACTTGTAAGAATAGTAGAATTCCTCAGCTCTGCAATTTACAAACACCAAACCACTGCTTTTCTTATGCTGGACGTGGCCAAAGCTTTTGACCGCGTCTGGCATAACGGGCTCCTCTACAAACTCATTCACACCATTATTCTCAGAGAATTAATTCTACTCATCAACTCATTCATTAACGAACTCACCTTCAGCATAAAAATTGGTCAGCATTATTCCACCAGCAGAAAATCATGGCGGGCGTCCCCCAGAGCTCAAATATTGGCCCGCTTCTCTATTTAATTTACGCGGCAGATTTTCTAATGTTTGATGATCATAACACAATAATTGCGTGCTACGCAGACGACAAAGCCATTCTCACATCATCACTCAACCCCAAGCACGCTATAACACGTACCCAGGGCAGGATGCATGTAATTGAGCAATGGTGCAGAAAATGGAGGACCTGTATTAACGCCTCCAAGTCTCAATTACTTCTGATTGGGAGAAAGCGCAGCAGAAATATTGATTCCACACTAACTTTATTCGGAGAAAGAGTCCCGCTTGTCAACAAGGCGACGTACTTGGGTGTGAAATTTAATTCCACTTTAACCTGGAAACCCCACATTAACAGCGCCATAGGTAAGGCCACTGGGGTCTCACGAAAACTTGAAAATGTCCTCGCATCTACACCACCCCTGGATCTGGCAAGAAAGAGGCGTATATACACCTCCATTCTTCGCCCTATACTCACCTATGCATCCCCTGCCTGGAGCACCGCCTTAACCACAGATTTCAACAAACTTCAATCTTTCCAAATTAATTTTCTTAGAAAAATCATTAGGGCTCCCTTGTTTATTCGCAACACAGATCTACACAAAGACCTAAAACTTGAGGAAATCAAAACATTCATTGGAAGGCTCAATAATAATTTCTACACAAAAGCAACTACCAATGACTTAGTAAATTACGCCGATAACTTCAAATGTGAACTTCTGGAGGAGGATATTAATCTTAGGCCTTACACCACTCACACTTTCACTTATGACATCTAATTCTCCCTTCATATTTGCATACATATTCATACCTTCATACACACTTTTTTCATATATATAGTACCTATAGCACTCACGGTCACGATCAGTTGCATGGGTCACATGCCATAATCACAATCTCAAAGATAACACACTATCCTTCCTCTGTCGAACTCGGATACTTGATCAAACGATGATCGCTGTTTACTACGAGGCATAATTGATCGTTTTTTTGAAAAAACCACAAGAAAAACACAATTGCCGAACTTGAAGTCGTCGAAAACTCCAAGCCTTAAATAGAGCTTTGAAGCGGCGCCACAGGCACGCGTGATGTGTGGCTGTGCGGAAACTCTAATCATTTGCATATCTCACCTCCGCTAATGCATGTTGTAAATTTCATGTTATTTGCGTGCTTCCTTCAGGGTGTTGCACTTACGGTGGACAGCAGTGTATATATAATTTAATGCATATAATAAATTAATGTAATAATTTAATTAAAAGTATGAAATATGCCTTATTTATTTTGCACTTTTAGTCTGAAATTATGATTTAGCTTTACTGTCCTGAAATCTGCAAAATCCTCAAATCCGCACAACCTGGTCCAAAGAGGTCGCTACTAAGGCTTCTTCAATATTTATATGAACGATATACCTACAAACCCAACACTACACTAGCAATGTATGCTGACGACACAGCGATCCTTGCTCAACATGCATTTCTTAATCCAGTGATGCAACATCTTCAAAATACATACATGTATTAGAGATCTGGCTACTGAAATGGAAAATTCAGGTTAAAGCTGAAAAAACAATTGCCATAGTCTTTACTAAGAAGCTAAGATCTAAACCTGCAGTTTTATGGAACCTCACTGCCCTCGGCTAAGCAAGTCACTTATCCTCGAGTGATCCTCACAAATTCTCTTAGATGCTCCCCACAGATACAATCTATTATGCAGAAGTTTCGGGTTTGTAAAGCTACACTCAATCCCTTAATTGCCCGAAACAGAGTTCTAGCTATAGATAATAATTTTCTCATTTATAAATCCATTCTACGTCCCATGCTCTGTTACGTTTGTCCAGTCTGGGAGTATTCATGTAAAACTCTTCGTAAAAATCTGCAAACTGTCCAGAATGTTGTTCTGCGGAAAATTACAACGCACTATACTATATTAGAAACAATGCAATTCATGCGGAACTAGGCAAAATTCCACTAAGAAGTTTTTACTACCACCTGGCCAGACAGTTTCACATTCGTTTACGTACTATAACTAATTCTGAACTCAGAATTCATAATTACGATTATAAGAACGGTAGTAATAAAATAAAGGTCAATGTCCATTCTCAGTCCAAATGTAATCATTGAAGTCTGATTTTTATATTTACTTTGTTATGCTATTCAGTATTCTTTTGCTTTTATTTATGTATATTTATATTTATATTTTGTGTGTATTGTATGTATTTTTTCCCCACTTGAGACCTATTGATTGAAAATTATCTTGACAACATAGATTCAGTTAGACAACTTTGAGGCTTGAATTTATAGTGCGTGAATCTCTTCAAAATTTTAATTAAGAAAATACTATATCTCAAATAAGTTACTTTCTAAAATATTTCGAAACTTTCAACTATGTTCGATTTGGGGTAAGGCGTCAGCCTAGGCACCGATGTGTATGAAACACCGTTCCACGAGAATCACACAGGTAAAAAAAACCTGGTAACAAATAACGACTTCACAAATAAGCTTTAGAAAAGGTACAAATTTTCACGCGGCAAACAATATTCCCTGCGAAGGGAATATAATTTTTAAATACAAATATTGAAATTCTTATACAAGAAATACATTAATAAGTAAAAGAAAAATCGCTCCACTTCGTACGTTTTCCTAACTTCAAGGAGGAAAAATTCTCCCTTTTACTCTCTTGCAGCAAATACTGAAGTCAATAAACTACGTTCTCTACCAAGAAAGAAGCCCTTCTTCCCATTTAAGGGGTCAAATCGGAAAGTAAACATTTGGATATATGGCTCCTGTATACCAGGCTGAATCACCAACTTTTCCTATTTGACTAGAAAGGAAAAGCGCGGCGTGTTTATCGCAGACACTGGCTGAATGTCTGATGTTTTTTAAAGATGGATTTTATAGACGCGCGGTATTACACACATATAAACTTTTCGGGTAATTTATTAGTTCTCGAATAGTATATAGACGTTTCCACTTAAATAAAAATGTTATGCATATTTTGTAAAACATATTCAAAATAACTTATGCTTTAGATGTTTCAGTTTAGTTAGCAGAGTAAAATAAATAAGACATGAATAAAAACGTTCAAATGGGGAAATAGTTAAAGTGTAGAATGGGCAAATAAGTTTAGCTTAATGATATTTTAACAAAATTTAACAAAAATTCATACTAAGCAAATAACTTTAGAACATGTTGTTAATTAAGTATGGGGTAAAACAAGTTTGCAAACACTGTCGTTCATTGGAAATAATTGTATAAGACTGAAGAAATACTTTCTTTTAAATGTATGCAATATTTCATAACATGTATACAAGAAGAAAGTACAGCATTCTGATGTCAGGAGCCTTCTGAAAATGGAGGCAATTTCTTATTTAGGGAAGACAACGCAAAATAACGCTTTGGAAAATATTATTTATCATGTATAAAACTGTGCTTTTTAGCACAGATCGGTAATAACTGTTTATCAGTGAAATGAGGATTTAATTTGATGAGATTAAATTCTTTTGAAGTACTGTAGTTATGAAATGATTTTGACTTCGCCTTTGAAATTCATCATTACAGGCAGAGTTATTTGATTCTTATGCATGCATTAAAAACACAACAATTATTTTACGAAAAATACGCATGCAGAGTTTTTACAAATTTGTAGAGTCATCAGGTTATTTGAAACCAGGAGAGATGGAAAATGAGCATTACCCTAGCCGGGAATCGAACAACGGACCTCTCAGTTACGCGTCGAGCGTGCTGATCACTACACCACGAAGGCATGCGAAGAAGGCGGGAGAAATTCCTTATATACTCCCCCTTTTAAAGGGCGACTGGGGTTTGGGGGACCCAATAGCCAAATCCCGGTGGTGAAGAATCATCATGCACCCCGTTTTTTTAGTTCGGGCGCCAGTGTAGAGTCATTAGGTTTTTTTCTTTTAAAGCAGGAGACATGAAAAATAAGCAACGCCTTCGCCGGGAATCGAACCATGGACCTCTAGGTTACGCGTCGAGCTTGCTGACCATTACACCACGAAGGTATGCAAAGAAGGTGGGAGAAATACCTCACATACTCAGCCTTTTAAAGGGTGACTGGGTTTTGGGGGACCCAGTCGCCAAATCCCGGTAATGGAGAATCATCATCTACCACCATATTAGTTCGGGCGCCGGTGTAGAATCATTAGTTTATTTCGGAAGAGGAAGATAAGAAAAATGAGCATTGCCTTCGCCAGGTATCGAACCACGGACCTCTTGGTTACGCGTCGAGCGTGCTGACCACTACACCACGATGGCACGCGAAGAAGGCTGGAGAAATGCCTTATAAATTTAATGTGATTATCTGAATATTCTGCATTCATTTGTAAATTTTTACTCTATTGCCAAATTGAATAATACAGTGATTACAAATATATAGTACTTCCAATTATTAAAAACAGATTATATATATTTTTCTCCCAATATTCAGTTTATTCTATTGACTTCTTACCTCAATGTCTATATTCTGGAAATTATTTTAACTATGAAACGTTAGTGGGAACCATGCCTAATTAACTTACCTAACTTTTAAACAATGGTGATTATAAAATAAGCAAAAAATTAGAAGTAATGTCAACGATCTCTGGCAAACATTCAGACTTTAACTTGCGTTTCTAAATTACTATTCACAAGTTATTCTTTATTTTCTAATAAATTTCAATATGCTAATGATTTTCATATTGCATTACTATAATTTCCACAATTAACACAGGAAAACAAAAGCTACGTATTAAATTGGAAGCAAAATTTCTTTTCCAAATTCAAAACATCTGCATTGGCGATATTTGGGGACGGGTACATTAACCCTTGACCAATTTAATTATAGCTATTATGACAGAAATTAGCAGATACTTAAGTTATTGTACACAAGAATTTCACTTCACTTGCACATTATAAACATTTCAGAAGACATAAACTCTAAATGAAGGAGTAAATGACTTTACACTTACTAGGCAAAGCTGAACACCTGAACCAGGTTCCCAATCTCTTCGGCGATTTACCTAAATTTGTCTTCATCTTTAGGAAATTTTACGATTATATGACCTTTCCGTGAGTGCTAATTAATAGCTGCATATCCACCCATTTTACACGTAAAAGCACAAGAAGTTGTTGCACCTCTAACTATGCAGCCGCCATTAATACTCCCACTTGGGCTCCCGAATGGCGGACGATTCAGCCTGGTATATAGGAGTTTTACTCGGATAGCGTCAGTGCGGATGTTATGCAAAAAAGAACTATGTCCATACAGAACGTTAAAAAATCATATTAAAATCGAAAATAATGAGCAGTAAAAGCTAATATACCGTATATACCCCCGTATAGGTCGATACCGCGTATAAGTCGACCCCCCCACTTCGACATAAAAGATTCTTAGAAAATAAGAAACCCGCTTATAAGTCGACCCCCCCCACTTCCGAAATCGATCGAGAAACTTCGAAAAAAAATTTTTTAAGTACTACATTTATTCAAAGTCATCTGAGGAAAAAAAAAGTTAATATAAGATAAAAAATACCTTGGTAAATAAACAAAATCAAAATCCTTCAACGTCCGATTCGCCGAACATTTCATAGAATTCTTCTGTCGTCATTGGCTCGTCATCATACATATTTTCAGTCTCGAACTCTGTATTGTTACAATCACTACTAGAGCCTTCGTCGTCATTTTCACTTTCAAAAACAGCATCATCTTCCGTGCCGTCTAGTTCGTTGCTAATACAACATTTTTTAAATGATTTTATAATCATTTCAGAGGGTATTTTGTTCCAAGCATCTTTAACCCACTGAGCAATTAATGTAATATCGGGCTTTTTAATGTTGCCTCCCTTTGTAAATGTTGGTCGACCGGAACTAATCCATTCTGCCCAATATTTTCTAACATTTCCTTTGAAGGGCTTATTGAGGCAGACATCTAGGGGTTGAATGACGGATGTCAATCCTCTCGGAATTACGGCCACAGTCGTTTTTAGGTGTTTTGTCTCTTCTTCAGAAAAGTGTCCACGAAAAGAATCGTATACTAAAAGAGAAGGTTTTTTGAAAGCTGCTCCCGGTCTTTTATCCCACACATTTTTAAGCCAATCGACTGTTCCGTTAGCATCCATCCATCTGCATTATATACACTTGTATATCTGCATATATATAATGCACAACTGCATTATATAAAGAAAATTTTGAACTTCCGATTCTTTTAACTTTTTATGGCCCCGCGTATAAGTCGACCTCCCCCCCACTTTGAAGTCTTTTTTTTGTCCAAAATATCTCGACTTATACGCGGGTATATACGGTAACTGAAGAGGGGGAAAGGTAAAACATCCTACCTTGGATAGATTCATGGATTTGAGGTTATATCCATGAAGAATTAATTTAAATTCTTGAAAGGAAGAAAACATAAACAGAAGATTAGATTCTTCTACAACTAACGAAGAGGATAGTGCTCGTCAGCGTTGTTAAAATATAGATTCTTCTACAACTAACAAAGAGGATAGTGCTCGTCAGCGTTGTTAAAATAATTAAATAAATAAATTAAGAACTCCGAACTTTCCGAACAAGTACGATAAATTGAGTTAAAAAACAAAACACTTCCGCATCCTTCGCTATCCCCAGCGACGTCCTTCAGTACTGTGCAGCATGGTCTCTTTTTCATAAAGTCGTTAATTAGGTAGTAACCCTGATATTCGTTCTACTGCACTTTATCTCAAATCTGGATTTCATGCCTTCGTGGTTTAATGGTCAGCACGCGCGGCGCGTATTCGAGAGGTCTGAGGTTCGAGTCCTGGCAAAGGCACTGCTCATTTTTCATGACTCGTGCTTCCCCAAAGAAAAAAAAAATTCTTATGACTATACAATCGATTTCGTAAAACTTTGACGAATTTTTACTAGCCATAATTCCACTGAGAAGTTTTTACTACCACCTGGCCAGACAGTTTCACATTCGTTTACGTACTATAAATAACTCTGAACTCAGAATTTATAATTGCGATTATAAGAACGATAGTAATAAAAAAAGGCCGATGTCCATTCTCAATCCAAATGTAATCATGGAAGTCTGATTTTTATATTTACTTTGTCATTTTATTCGATAGTCTTTTGTTTTTATTTATGTATATTTATAGTTATATTTTGTGTGTATTGTATGTATTTGTATTCAAAATTACCTTGATAACATAGATTCAGTTAGGGAGCTTTGAGGCTTGAATGTATAGTGCGTGAATCTCTCCAAAAATAAAATTAAAAAAAATACTATATATTAAATAAGCTACTTTCTAAAATATTTCGACACTTTCAACTATGTTCGATTTAGGGTAGGGCGTCAAGCTACGCACCCAGGTGTATTAAACACCGTTCCACGGAGAAATCTGGATTTCTTTTTAGTCCAAAGGGATGTAGTCCCGAAGGACTATTACTTTCGTTTGGGCGTTTTGCGTCGTTTCACAAAAATGTCCGATTCACTTTTCAATTTAGTGCTTATGTTTCTTTGTTGGTAACTGAAGTTGCATTGGGTTGGCTATTAGAATTTTTGGAATTGTACTGTGTTGGTTATTGGGTCTGTACTGGATTGATTAATGGAATTGTATTGGGTTGCCTATTGGAATTATATTGGGTTGGTTTTTAGTTTAATGTTTGTTTCGTTCGGCAAGCTATTATATTATTAAGCAAGATCCCTTTGGACGTAATCTAAAATCTGAATCCTTTCAGATTTTTTTTTTCTTTTTAAGTATTGAAAAAGAACTTTGAAACAAGTTAGCAAGCTCCGAAGAATATCCGCAAGTGTATGAAGTCTGAATTTCTGACGTTAAGGTTAGTAAAGCAATACTACGATTTGTTCAGCCACTGTCAGAATACGAATGGCAACAGCGCTAAGGAACCGTCTGCTACGAACACGTGAAATTGAAAATATTATTTTTCCTATAATAAGAATTAATTCCTCACTGTCTTTTTGCTATGGAGGAAGAAAATGTAGATAGTGTCTTACAGCATGCTCTCTCGGCTTTGCTAGAGATTAAACCAAATGATCCAATCAGATTTCTTGCCGAGCATTTCCAAATGGAATGTGAAACGAATCTTGTTGCAAAAGCTGTACATCTTTTACAAGATATGACAGTTTATCATCCTGCTGTTGAAGATCGTTTAATGCGGGCATATAATACTATTAGTGGCTATAGTTCCGACGATGGCTTGACTGGTGATATTTATTCCGATTTATTAACAAAATTAATTGGTGATTTGCCTGTACACCAGAAAGATACTTTTGTACAGCATATGAAGTGTCAAAGTCCAGAATTTGTTCCATATGATATTTTTCGAGCAGGAGTCCTGGCATCAATACTTCTCAATCAATTCATAAGGGAAGTTAAAACACTCTTTGCTAAACTTTGCATAGAGAATCAGGATTCAGCCCCAACATATTTATGCAAAAAAGCATTGCGAAAAATTAGTAAATGTTTGACGGAAAATCTGAAAAAGTCTTTCAATGATTCTGAAGCGCCAAATTCATTAGGAATTGCGGAATTCAGTTCTCCAATTCGTACATGCTTGCCAAAAAACTTACCTACAGTAGAGTATGTAAAAATGAACACTTTTCTATCGGAAGCAGTTGAAATATTTCTTCGCGATATTCCAAAACTTTAACGATGTAATATCACAACAGTATTATAATTTTCATTTCTTTTTATCCCATCTAGCATTTGTTCTTTATTTTATCACGTAGTAATTTTGTAAAAAGAGTTTTTGCTTGTTTAATTCCATATAGCCATTTCATGCAGGCAGCAATAAAAGTATGAAACCTTTTGTAGTTTTTTCTTTTGCTGAAGTTATTGGGTCTGCTTATTTATTGTTATAGTTTTTGTAATTTTAGCTTCTGTATCTAACCAGTGTATGGAAAAGTTTATTTTCTTTCTACTGTGTTAGTTGAAACTCTGATTTGGTGGCAATTTTTTTGATTCTGAAATTGATTATTTCTTTGTTTTGCTTGAAATTGTTTATTACAGCGAACTCTAGGGTGAGTGTGTTATTTATGTTACAAAATGTTTAGTTAGATGGTAATGAATTGCAAATTATGTAAAATCTAGTTGTTGTAGAAGATGTTTAAGATTTATCAAAAGGCAGATTTACATTTTAGTATGGCTTTATGTTAACTTTGAAAATTATGCAGAGAAAGCAACTGAAAATTACATGTTTAATTGTAAGTATAGTAAAGAATAAAACTGTCTCTAAGAAACTTTCATTTAATTTGTAAATAATACTGAGGTGGTTAGGTATTCTATTATGAAGAAATGGCAGTTTAAATAAAAGCTAGCTATGAAGAAGAGCATGTTTGTCCCAGGAATATGTTTATTGTGTGTAAGCTTTTACATCTACTTAATGAAAATGGTGTTTTTCAGGTTTTCATTAATGTTGAGTATTTACTGAGAGAGTGATAGGCCTGAATATTATCCAGATACTACTAATTACATGCATTATATGTAACAGCATGCATGAGTTTTAATAAGTTAGGTAATTTCTGTAACTCATGTATGCCATTGAGTAACTGCATTTAAATGCAATTGATTAACTTATTCTTAAAAAAATTTATTTTAAATTTTATGAACATGGAGAGAGGCTTATTAGAGTTATTGTTGATATTCATGAAATTTTAATTTGCTCATAGAAGTTTTGGGACTAAAAACTTTTTTTGTGACTGTTTTTGTAAAATTTAATGTATATTTCATTCTTCATTCGATGGTACAATGAACTGCTATTATCTGCCAAATATTTCACAAAGCACACATATTACTGAATGAAATTATGTTCTTGATATAATGTCGCAGACAATACAGTGTGTCATTTTATCTGCTACTTACATATTTTCTAGTAGTTAAAAAGTACTTTTAATATTTTTGAATCTAGAAAATGCCAAATTTTATAAGTTTGGCTTTAACTGACATATAGTATCTCATTTATAGCATATCCATTATGTCACTGCATTTAAAATTCACATGAATCACATTCTTCTGTTATTTTACAATTATGCATATTTAGCATGATAGTATTTAAAAATCTGCAATTCCAAAAAATATTTTAGGTACTTGTGTATTATCTGCTGGGGAAAATTTCAGTAGCGGTCGTCAATTGTGTTGAATTCTAAGCATATCATCATACATAATTGGTGCTAAATCATGCTACTTGGCCGGTCGATGAGATAATACATAAGTATTGTATTTCATTATAACATACATACAAACAAACAAAAAAAAAGTTGTTATTCATCTTATTAAAGAATATCCTGTAGAATGTGAATATTCAAATTCCTTGAATTACGCTTTCCTTCAGTCAACTTCAATCCTCTAAAAGGAGTATTTCCAATTCCCATTCGAATACATAAATGACCAACATTGGCATATCTGAGAAATATATGCTTTTTGAAACATATTAAAAGTGCAGAGCTCCTATATGGACATTAAAATGTGCTGATTTAGAACTGTAACTTTTTTCCATAATCAAATGAAATAAAATGTTTTAAATGTTGCAACTCTAATATTCCTTTCATCAAATGATGTAAATAATATATTTAATGTTACAAGTGTATTATTCCACACTTGAAACAACTAATAATAATAAGCAACAGAAATCGGTACTCATTTGTTACTGGGACTGGGGTAAAAGTATATTTACGGGCGCCCCTAATCGTCACTACCCAAAGCCAAAATAACAAGTCAAAGAATTGCACAAACTCAGTATCCATGTATACATCGACCTATTTTCACTTAAAAAAGCATCGGAGAATTGCACAAACTTGGCATTGTGCACTCTCTTGACTTTGTTCATGTACACATTGATCTGTTTTTACTTAAAAAGTTAAAGGAACAGCCAGTTCTTCACTAGAGCAAAACAAAGAATATATAACCTCATAAATTACATTTTAAATTAAACAATGAAAAGGGAAATTCATCTTAACACTACACAAAGGAAATATCCACTAACCTTATTTACAAATTTCCATGTCTTCAGTCAAACAAGTCCTTAACAGCATCCAAAAACTTCCTAAAATTATCTGAACTAGAATCTGTATACTGGCATCGCCACATAAATTACTAAAAATAACAGTAAAAAATATCTTCCGTCGTTTGACCATACGCATTTCCTTTGTACAAACAGGACGCTTATAATAGCTACTAAGCAAACCTTCATGTACACACCAGTCAACTAATGCTTTTTTCCCTTTTGTTCCAAAGTGTACAGAAATTCAAATTAATCTTACTACATTCAGCCATTTTACTGTGTAAAATGTAAAATAGCCAATGTACTTCCTAACCAACTCATGCACACAAGCCCTTACGAATCTTTTCCCATCATTCAAATTCACCACAATCCCGTAACCTGTTACATCATAATAAAGTTTCCATAACATGTAACTATGCAGGTTACCATAAATGAAACAACTTGGCGATAATATAAGGAACACCCATAACTATACTATAACCAGGACAGGATTCAGAAATGTTGGTATGCATGTGTTCATATATGCATGTATATATGTTTGTATGTGTGTATACACACAAATATATATGCACATATATACATGCACACTTGCATTACATATATACACTTCTGAATGTGGTCCAGATAACAGAAGAGAATCCAAAAATCATTTTAACATGAGTAAATTTGCAGAGTTACAGTTTTGAAGGTTGAAGAGTAAAAGGAGGCTTGTCAGTTATTTGAAAAGACCTCCATTCTTTGTGTAAGATGACTTTTGAGAACTGCATTCAAACCTTGCATAACAATAATAATAAATTACTTCAAACTGTAAAAAGGATAGCTTTCAACTTTTTATGCATGAGAGGATAAAAGGAACAATTTATTTTCAGGGTAAAACATGCTCTTCTGTTATTTTGAACCAATAGTCCTTTAATGTTACTATACTTTCCATACAATTATGAATTGTATATTAAGTTTCAATAATTTGAAATTACTTTTTTCAATACACTTCACCTTTTTATTTACATTACACATATTCAATTTTATTATAATTATTCAATTTCAAAACCATTTATATTTTTGTATTCATTGTACCAGTGTTCACTATCACAATATTTAATACTCAAAAATTCAATTTTACATAATTTTCTGTGGAGACACATAGAATTATTCATTATTATTTCTGTTAAACACTTATTTCATTCTCAAAATAATTCTAAAATTCTTAACTGTAATTTAGAAATATAAGAATCATTACTTATATATGTCTTCATATATGTCAAGAGCATACTTTTTAAATCTACCTTTTTTGTACACTTTTACGTATTGATTTATGTTTTACATTTTATTGATAAATACAGATTGCTGTACTTCATGTTAGCTATTTCAGATAGTATCTTTTAGTATAAGAGAAAAGGGAATAAAACTATCAATTTAGAAGTAATATAGATTATTTTTAATTTCAAAATTACATGTTATGTGTAGCCAGCAGTCTTTTTATTATAATAATTTTTTATCATAATGCCATAGCCAGTTTACTTGCTATGGAATTGTAGTTGTACTGTAAATTTTACTTCATCTTAGCATCTGTGTTTTGTAAGCAGTTTGAAGAGCTGTAACCAATAGCTGAACTATGATAGCAATTAAAGCTCTAAGCATATTAAGTCCATGTATAATATACTCTTTTTTCCCCCCTTGTCTTTCTTTCTTTCTTTTCTTTTCTTTTTTTTTATAAGAACATTTAAAGCATTTCTTTTGATCTCCCATGATATAATGAAATTTGAAATTCCATTTTCATTAATTAAAGTTTAAAAAGTGGATATTTCCCCCCTTTTCTGGCCCTTATGGTTTTGTTTTGTTTTTGGGAGCAGAAGCACAAAATTGTTGGAACTAGTTTCTTTCAATCCACTGCAATCCTGAATTTGTTAGAAATCAAACTCTTACCTGTAATCATGGTAAGAATATTTGTCACTTTATTTTCAGATAGAAATGAGCCAAAATAAATATTTTTGGAATTGTGATAAATGAATGGCATATGATTATATTTAAGAGTGTAGTATGACATTGTTATTTTGCTTGACATAAATATAAAATAGTATTTATTCTCCTATGGCATATTTAATTTATATATATTGAAATATAAAACTGATTTTTATTCCATAGGTAAAACATGATTCTCTTGTAAAATCATATGAGATTACTCATTTAAAAAAAAATTATAAATGTGCATTTAACTGCAGGAGAAAACAAGGTGTAAAGAAAAGTATTGAAATAACTAGTGGCTTAGGGATGATAGAAAGTAAATGAATTAATTAAAAAATTGTTGAAGACATCATATTTTTATGCCTGAGAAATGTATTTTTTATCTACTGCAACACGTAATGAATAATATTTTATGGTACCTTTAAAATTTAATAATGGTTAATATATTGTGGTATATGTAACAATTAATAGTTTATGGTACAATTTAATATTTATGCTACAGATCCCCCCCTCCTCATTCTGATGAATGTAAAGAATTTGTGTTAATATTACATAACATAAGTTTTCTAATTCGGATTACTTGGCTTTTATTTTTGCAACTGTTGATCATAGGCATATGCTTCTAGTTACAAAAATGTTTCAGATGCCACAGAGATTCATGTTTTCCAGTTTTTAAACTAAAACAAACAAGCAAAAAATTGTACAGAATACAAAATTTAAAATTTTACATGTTCCTCCATCCCATATGCTTAAGGAAAATTTTATATTTGTTGTGAACAATAAAACACAAAAACTTTGTCTCTGCTACAACAAAAATTAACTGAGGTATTTAGTTTCAAAGTTTGTGATATTTGACATCACTTTTAATTTGCTTTGAGAGGTTGGTTATCAAATAAATTAGAATAATTTGAGATGGATTTCTAAAGCCATTCAGTTATATTTTGTGTATTGCTAGTATCTTTATTTATCATTTTTTTACATTTGGTATTTTCACGTAAGTTACATTTGGCTTTTTACACTTGTTATTTTCACACAAGTAATTTATATGTTTCCAAATCTAAAAATACATTATTAATATTTCCATGAAATTTTATTACTTTAGAATAATAATCTGGCAATCCTAAAAATCATTAACTTATAAATATTTTTCATTTTTAATCAATGCAAATAATATGAGTTGGATACATTTCAATACTGAAGCCTATCAGTATTTTCTTGAATACTAATTCTGTAATATCCTGTGAATAAGATTCCCATTTTGAAAAAATTATATTGACCACTATTTTTCTCAATAATCTGCATAGAAATCCTGTTCATATAAACTCGTAATATCAAACACCTTTTTTAAATAATATTTTTATTTTTAATTATGTACTTAGTGCAAACACTTCACTCCTCAATTTGTGTATGGCTTCTGAATATAATTCCTGAACTTAATATCAAATATCTCAGTCATTTTTTGTCATACATTAATCAAACAGTTTGATTTTATAATAAGTAGAAAATTTTCTTAGATACAAGTACAGGACCAGTTTCTTAAATATAAATATATAGGAACATTTAAAAAGCTAGATTTTGTGTTCGATATGAAATTATATTTTAATTGAAAAATACGAAAATGTCAATCTCTGCATCATTTAAGACATATTCTGAATTGGAAGTTATTATAATTATTATTTTATGACCTACGTTTTTGAAAATAAAAGCCAGGTAAGGACTTTTGCTGACATGTTGTATAGTTTGGCTGAATATCGCATACACATTTTGTGCCACTATGCTATTATTGTATATCATCTGTATGAGATAAAAAGTCTTGGATGTAGACCAAATTATTGGAATAGGCAATAATTAAATGGGAGCATGACAGCATTCCTTTTGTTGTTATCTTATTTCATTTCATTTTAACTGTTTTATTTATTTATTTAAAGGAAATGAAAGCGCTAAGTTGTCCTTAACACAGTGCATTTTAAATAGAAATGAAAAAATTATAATAAAAACCTGTGGGAATTTTATGTTAATTAACCAGTTAATTCTAATTACAGACTTAACTATAATTTCTCCTTTCTGTATTCCTCACCAGAATGCAAATGAGTAGCCAGTATTTAAACTGAGGTTTTGGGTTTTAAGATGGAGCGTTTTTCTGGCATCACGTGCACGCTGCGTGTTAGTTTCCTGTCAGCTCTGAAAGTTGCCATTATACTGCTTTTCATTTTCTCGCTGCTGACATTTTAATTTTGATGCTTCGGTTGAGTAGTGAGTCAGCTTCTAGTATAGTAATTAACTGTGCACTCTTTGAGTACTTCCTCAAATCCCATGGTTCACTTCGTCTGACTTCACCACTGCAGAACTTTTGATTTCGGCAATAGATGCTGCATCAGTTTGGTTATGATTTTATAAAAGACATTATTCAGAGGAATTGGTAATGTATGAGCTCTCCACTTCATTACTTTTGTAAATAATTGTAATTAGCAAGGTGAAGTATTAAAAATGCTTAACTAATGAAGAGTTTATTTAATAACTCTGTATTTGATTTCTCATCGAAATGAGCTGGCTTCTGAATGCAAGTATCAGTAAGAAGATCCAGATCTACTTTCAAAGAAAAAGTCTTCTCCGGGATTATATAAGTAAGCATTTTTGCCTACTTTAAGTTTAGGTTACATCACTCTGGAGATTTTTTAGTTGTAAGTTTGGTAGAGTGACGTCAACTACTGTTCCAAGTTTAACTTAAATTTGAGCGTTCTTTTTAGTTTCATCTCCACAAGTTGTGTATAGCACAAGAGTGTGCCTTTGTAGTCTAAATTATGTTTAAATTTAAAAAGGTTATTTTTTAGCTTTCTTGTGACTTTGTTATTGTTTCGGACATAGTGATAATTCGTTCCACGTGTGTCAGGGTTATTAGACTAAATAGCATTACCAGAACAAATGTAACTACAGACTTAAAAAAAGTGTTCAGAAGTTGTGAATAAAGAGTCTAATTGAAATCATATCTAATCAATTTATTTCATATTTTATTTATTAGGAAATAATTTTTTTAGTATTAAATTTATCAAAGTTCTATGTATTTGAAATAATATCATATATGTGTAAGATAAAAAAAAATGTAGCAAATTAAATTTAATTGGAACAAATTTCTGACTTAATGGGCAATAACCCCTTAATTTAGAAATTTGTTCCAGTTAAATTTAATTTGTTAATAATTTTCTTTCATATTTTTGTATCTTATGTATTATCTTGTTGACTGAAAGATGTTATGATTTAGAAGGCAGGATGAGAGAACGAATTAAATGACAGTAATGGTCGTGACAGTGATGGCATTGCAATGTCTGACGATGTAGCTGCAATCAACTGATCATGCAACTCATCATGAAGATTAAATATCCATTTTTATTTCTGAATAGGAACAATTCTTTAGAGACATATTTTTTCTTAATTCATGCAGTATTACCTATAGGTAGCATGCATTCATAAATTGCACGCAATATGTGCAATTTATGAATTGTTCTTCATATCAAAAACATAAAGCTTGAACGTAAAAATATCATGAAATGTGTCTGAAAAAAGTAATAGATAGTTATGTATATTTTTACAATATATATAAAATTTAGATATACTCGTGCAAATTATCATGCTTTATTCATAGTTTTTACGTATACATTATGATACATTTTTACACATATACATAAATTTCCCATTTTTTTTACTTATTATATTTTTAGTGAAAATTTACATAAATCTGTGCAGTTTTTTTTATTTTTCACTAACGTGTACTTTTCACAGAAATATATGTAAATTCCTGCATTTTTTTATTATCAGGATTCTGTCAGGACTAATATCGTAAAACTGGTTGGAATTCGCATTCCATTCGATTGCAGACAGAAGAGCAAGTCTGATCCCTTCAAATTCTTGGGCCAAAAAATGAAGAGACATTCCACCTGGAAGTGACGTTTATTGCAGAGCAACCAGTCTGTCTCACCTGTACTTTTCTCGAGGCTTAGAGGGAATATCTAGTTTGTTGTCAAAAGTGCTGTTTCTCACATGCTTATAAAGTGAGGATGGTGGTAGTAAAAAGAATTACTGCTAACCAGCTCGAGTTAATGGTGACATTGTTTGAAAAATATCTGCAGCTATTAAGTGGGAAAACTGATAACACATTTAGCAAAGAGAGAAAAAAAATGGGAACAGTTAATGGATGTCTTAAACATGGAAGGAACTGGCCAGTCCAAAAAATGCAGACATGTGGAGAAGAGTAGGTATAATTTTGTGATGGTGAAACAAAAAAAAAGTTACAAGGGTAATGAAAAATTATTTATTAATATTAGACAGAAAATACAAAAGGGAATTGAAGGCATACTTGCCTATCATTTTTTCCATATAATCACCAAATCCATTTGGGCATTTATCTGAATGCAGGACCAACGTTTTTAACCTAGCTAGGTAGAAATCACATCTCTGTCCATTGAGACAGTTCTCGGTAGCTCTTTTCACACCACTGCCTGAAGGGAATCTCATTCCAGGTAAATGGTCCTTCAATTTTGGGAGAAGGAAATAGTCTCTTAATGGCTTATATGGGGATGACTTCAGACTACTGGGGGCTATAGGAGGTGATTCTAGACAGGGCCGTTCCTAGCGGGGGTGCAGTGCATAAAAGTACGCGGGGGCGGACTCTGGCGATACCACACCTAAATATTTTAAATTCATTGTACGTACTTGTCATATTTAAGTACTTTTTATAGAATTTTTCATATGCAAGTACTTAGTGAGTATGAAATAAAAATTTGATTACTCATTAATATATATTTTTTTTAATTTTGGGGTGGCAGTTTTAGCAAAGTTACTGGGCAGCCATTGGTCTAGGAATGGCCCTGACTCTAGACTTCCCATTTAAACTTTTGCAGCAATTATAACCAATGTCATAATGATTATAATTCCATCAAGTGTGATTGAATACGCACATGAGCTTGTCAGTAAATATTTTGACTCAAATAAAATTCAAATCAGGAATTTTATTTATTCAATACATCTGTGTTATGTAGACATGGAGAGATTACTAAGTTTTCATCAAGAAGAAAGCAGCAAAAATACCTCAACATGAAAGAACTAGAAGAGGTCCGGAAACTGAGAAGTTTTGGCACCAATAAAGGAAAGGGTAATTCCACTGTTCGGCAGCGTTATGTCAAGTGGAAATGAGGGAGTATCTGAGACTGCAGTTGATTTTGAATGCAATGTAAAAACAATAATTGTTAAATTTAGGTCACGTTAAGAAATAAGTGCAGCAAAACTGTATGCATTGTAAATGAAAAATGTACATATATTTTGGAATATAGTTCAATATGTTATGGTTGTCTATATTCCAAAAATGTACATATATTTTGGAATATAGTTCAATACGTTATGGTTGTCTATATTCAACTTTTTGTTTGTAATGAAGTACACAAAGCAATGTTTATTTGTATAAATTCTTAATAATAAATATTTTCAAAGCAGTGTTCTATTTGTATTATGTTTCTTAGTAGTGGATATTTATAGTCATCATAACAACTTTCATTTCAGGAGGATTTATTAGCTCAGGAAAATAGGTTGTGACAAGAAAACATATTATCACAGTATGATGCCAACTTGAATACGTCATCTAGGATTATTTCGAATGTTTCAAGTGGTGAGCCAAATTTAACTATTTTTAAAAGTTGTTTATGAAACTAATTTTAAAAATTAATGTTCTAACCAAAATTTTGATGATTTCCTTTTTGATGGCAAGCAACACTGTTTTATTTTCAAATCATTATTTAAAACTTTGTCACAAATCCTCTAAAAAATATCCCTTATCTATTGTCTGTCAATTATATTTTCAGGACAATGATTTTGACACATGCATCATAGAATAGTAAAATGCAGAAGCTTATAACAAAGAATCCTCAAATATGATTACTGTTTATAAATATCAAGCAATCTAAAATATCAAGTTCAATGTGTAAACATAACTGTGTGCAAAATTTAAGGACAAGATGGTTTTGTGAATGGGAAAAGGAGCAAATACATTCAACCCAAGGAATCAAAAGGCACTTTATTGATAACGCAGCTCTGCACATAACTCGAGAGAAGACAGAAATGTCTATGTGACAGTAGCTTTGCATGAGAATATTGTCTGCAATATCTTCCTCTGTGTCACTGGTAGGACAACATACCGGTCAGCCAACGACGTGTTGCTCAAGGACAGCCACTTCTGAAAAGCTTGAACAGTTGTTTCTGCCATTTTGAAATGCTCTCCAGGCTTGTGAAACAATGCTGTGAACAATCTTCGACTCCTCCACTCTACTGGCCACACTCCAACCTTCTTCCAACTTCCCAATGATCCGACCTTGGGTAAATCACCCAGAGAATGTCTTCTGTATTGCTTGTTGACCATGTCATACAGTAGAAGCAAATTCGATGTTGCATTAATTATATTGAAAATTATATCAACATCAATTGCAGATAGCTGAGGGTAAAGAGAAAGAAGTAAAATTATTAGAACTACAGACTGTATTATATAAATAGAAGCTGCAGTTTTATGAACAAACAAACAAACTGCAGCAGAAAGAAGAGCAGTCACAACTGAAACATAAACTGTTGCAGCTGAAAGGCAAACACTGGCTGCAGAAAAGCAATGTGCATTGATAGAAAAAAATTGGCATTTAAAAAATAAAAAAAGTAAAATTGGAAAACAAAAAAGAAAACGTTTTCACATTTGAAAACAAAGTTTAAAATATCAGTAATGTGTATTTTTGAAATAAAATTGATTTATTATTTTTTAAAAAGGTAAAAATTTTGGATTTGTATTATTTGTACTTTTAAACCTCAGCAGTTGAAACAACTACATACAATCAAAATATTTATTATCATTAGCTTTAAAACCGATTTAAAATTAAATTATCTCTGATTTTAAGAGCAGCATCTCTTCATGGCGTTTCAAAATCTGTTGGCAGAACTGGTTCCCATGCTTCTTCTGTGAAATCATTTTCAGCATCGGGTAACTTGTGGTGACAAATATTATGCACCATTGCAACAGGCATTTGCAATTTTTTCAGCAGTTGTGGGAGATCATACTTTAATTCTCTTACATGCAATAGGCAGTGAAATCTTGATTTGAGAAAGAGATATACCACATGAAAAAAGTGGAACCTTACATGAGTTACTGACATAAAAAAATTTCAATTTGTAGGTCTCGCTAAACTAAAAAATTGTTTGCCTGGAAACCAGGATCCAGTTTTATAATGCATTGAAAGTGCATGCCGAACTCCCAAAGTTCGCCACACGAATGAATCATGAAAATTTTCAGGAAATTTCGCATTTATGTTGGTGATCATCAAATTAGAATCACAAATCTTAAAATTAAATGAGGTTGCATGAAATCTTCGTATTGAAAATACTGCATAGTTTTGAAATATTAAATTTGCCTTTCTCTAACATTTTGTCATTTTTATCAGTAAATTTAATTAACAAAAATTTTATAGCAAGCAGAAAAAATTCTATGTACTCTCTCAACCATATAATGAGTTACTGCGTATATGTAATTCTGCTTATTTATATTATGGGAATTTTCATTCTGTACCATAAATTAATCAGTTGATAATAAATTGCAAATAAATTTCCAATGCTAAAAGGCAGATTTTTCCAAGAATTGAAAATGATAGATAAAAACTGTTTAGATTAGAACAGGCATCAGCAACCCTTTCTGGCTGCAGTCAAAATCATCCAAAATGTGTATATTAAGATGTTTCGGGTAAGTGGTATTTTAATTTTAAAAGTCCTTTTTTGGTGAATAATAACATACACTATATTGATAAAATAATGCTTTTAACATAAAAATTAAAATCGTAATTCAAATTATTATAAAAACAGATATAACTGAATGAGGAAAAATTTACAGTTGAAAGTTATTTTTTATTTAAAATTGAATTTGTATTATAGTACCTCCATTTAAAATAACTGAATGAACTTCATTTTTCTGTTTGATATCAGTGGCTTCCCCGATGCCAAGCTTGTGATGTTAGTTTAGTTAAGTCTGGCTTAAAGTCATCGTAAGACAAATAAAACATCTGAACAGATTTCTTACAATATGTGAAAGTTATTTTCTTCCCTGCATCGATGTAATATAACCTTTAGATCTGGGTATCATTAAGAATTTGGAAATGTTCTATAGGTAAAGGTTCATTCAAATAGCGTTTTAAAATGAAACAGATAATACACAGGAAAATTTTAATATTCTTTAGGCTGTGAATATGGTTTCATTAGTCTGTACTCAAATAGAACTACAAACAGTTAAAAATTGCATCATGAAAGGGAGATTTTTCAAACTCAAATTCTTATGAAAATGTTGATGAAACTGTGATTGTGGATGAAGAAGATTGAAAACTACTCGAATTCGACATTACAATCGAGGAATACATAAATTGGGATGCCAGTGGAATGACACCAGACTTATGCACAGCTGAAGAACTTACTGAAAACATTTTACCAGGTGAATATTTAAGTAGCTGGGATGAAGACGAAAACGAAGAAATAATCTCACTTTCCTTTCAAAATGCTATCTACTGCATCGACACCCTCAGAAATTTCTTTGTGTATGAGAAACATTTTAAAAACTGAATTAAATTCATAGCACTTTGCTTTAGTTTCAGAATCAAAAGACATGTAAGATGGCAATTAAGAATTTTTCTTTAAAAAAAGTTCAAATTTATTTAAAAATGTTCCTAGGGAAAAAATTTTTATGTATTGAAGATAGTAATTCAAATAAAAGTATACCCCCCTTTTTTTCCAATTTTATATAATTAGGTATGGAAATTTGACTAAATATTAATTATAAAAAATTGTTTAAAATATTAATTAAATATTTATTTAAAATTTGTTTGAACATAGTTAATATTTTAAACAAATTGTACTATAATAAAATTGTATAATATTAGCAGTAGGTTAGTAGTATCAAAATTGTGCAGCTAATATACAGGGTGATTGCAAATGCATGGTACAAACTTGGAAGGGATGTACAGAAGGAAGATACAAATAATAATCACATAGAAAACTGAAGTCGCAATCCATTTAGTCATAAGTACAACTTAAAATGCATTTGTAATAAGAAGTCATTAAAATGAGATCACGTAACATCTAGCATGAATTGCATCATACTAAGAAGAGCACCCACAGAGCTTTTTAAAGCATTAAGATCTTGCCTTAATTTATGTCACGAAACAATCTGCATATTAGTCATTTACATAAAAATATTGTTGCTGATAGAGAGACAAGCGTCTAGGTACAGCAGGGTCACAGTGCGGCGTGCATGCGCTATATGATCTGCGACCAATATGAGGGTTGTATTAGTTTGGCGATGATTTTGTTTATCACCACCGAAGTCACAAAGCGGTGTGTTGGCGGTGAATTTCACAAGCGTCTATGACCAGCAAGTCACGATGTGGTGAGCATGCGCAATATGATCCACCGCTTTGATGACTGCCTAACATTGTTTGTCTGTGCCTGCTACTGGAATTATTCCAGACTGGCGACGTTTTTCGCCAATTTGGCATTGTGCTGGTAAATTTTAGTTCAGAGATCATCTGACTGAAAGTCAAACCGTTAATTAGAATGTTAAATTTTTAATGGTTATGACTGACTCTTTGTCGTCCAGAAATCTGCCGATTTTAAACCAAATCATATTTCGAATATTTGTATTGAGAAAAGAAAAACATTCAAATGACAAAATGCACTTTTGTATCTGGTACTTTCTGCATGCACCATAAATGAAAGATACTAAATAGTATTAATATTAAAATATTAAAAAAGATGTAATGAGATATTATATAAATAATGTAATATATATGTAAAGGGAGTAATAACCAAAATCAGAAATATAATCAGATAAGAACGAAATAAATATGCTTTGTCTTAAAAATTTGTGTTGGAGGAAAACTTGGTGTTATTTAAATTATAACACAGATATATAATTTCATTAAGTAACGCTATTAATTTCCATGGATATCCGTTACAAAGAGAAATACATAGTAACTGATATAACACTTAAGGTATATGATGACTTATTGATATTGATCTGATCTTGATTGATACTTATTGATATGATCCCTTAAGGTAAAAATATAAATTGGGACAACCTTATAACTTCAAATTTTTACCGATTTAGAAATTACGAAATACTTATGTTCAGAACTGCTATAAAGCTGTTTCTGTACCATGTAAAGCAAAATTTTGTCACAATGTATGCCACCTATATGAAATAACTGTTGCTATTGCTAATACTAACAATGGAACTTTCAGCAGCAACAGAAAATTCAGTGAAATTGGGCTGAATGTTCAATTTCTTCATTTGTTTAAAATGATACAGCAATAAATCTCATGATAATTTTATGTTCATATATAGTTTATTTAACTGTATTTTCTGAATAAGAACAAAAAATTCTGTTTAAACTGGTGTTAGGATATCAGCTGCAATTTAGTTTGTCATCTTATGGGTGATCCAAGAAAGTCTCCTAACTTGCTGAAGATTGTAATATCATTTTTTGCATACGGCATTTATCTGCATTAATAGAACTAGGCTGTGTAGAGGACTATGTAGGGTTTAAAACTGGAGCCTGCGAGGAACTCGGTACCGCTCAGGTTTTAAGTGAAATCATAATTACAGTTAGTGTAGATCTTTCTTTAGAGTTTATGACATGTTGGTACTCTTCTGTTGTCGGGACTGAATTCAGAAATGTATGTATGTATGCCTGTATGCATGGATATATGTACTTATGTATGTATATATGCATATATATGTGTATGCACACATTTTTTAATCTGGTCCGGATAACAGAAGAGTACCAATATTTTTTTAATGCAAAAATGAATCATAATATTCATAAAAAATCTTGTTATGAATGCAACATGTTATAGTAAAATTTGTATTGATAGTAGCCTGTATGCACACGTCACTTTCCTTTGGAAAACCAAAACACATTCCAAACACTTCAGCAGTTGCAGATGTAAATCTCCATATCCAAATTGGATCCCCTCACAAAAAAGGAATTTTTAGAAGTACCCATTTAGTTAATAAAGGGGTCATGATGTCAAGAAGGCCTTTAAATTTAGTAGAAACCAAAATTAAGATCCATTTTTACATGTTAGACAATGAATACAATGTTGTTAAAAATAGTTACCTCTCTTTTTATGTTCAGTAATGTATTTTGCTACTATTAGTTTCTTCATACATTTGTTTATTTCACCTGAGTTTCATAATACTTTAAGTAATCTATTCTTCATTCCTTTTATCATTTTATTTTTATATTACCTAAATCATGATTTCTTAGTGATTTGTTTTAAAATTTTTGTCGATTTATTTAATTTTTATGATATTTTAATTTATTATTTACTGATTTAGTATTAACTTAGAAACACTTATATCTTTGCCTTGCATTTAATTATTGTCTTATTATTTTATTTATTTACTATTCCTGATGACCATCCATAGTTTTCAGACACTTCTAATTTTATAAATAATGCTCTGGACCAGGGAGTGAAATGTAAGAGAAAGAGCACAAATTGAACCAAGGAAGTTAATTTTTAATGTGAAAAGATTATAAATGTTAAATACAATTGTAGGGATTTATATTTATTTTTAATTAACCAGTTAAATTTAATTTTATGTTCTTTCCTATAAGCCTTCATTCCCCTAATTGTCAATGCTAGAATATTTAAATTTGGTAGCGTGCATGAAGTAATGTAAATTCTACCATTGGGAGAAAAGGTTTAAATACCAAGTTCTAGAAGGGAAGGTTAGAGAGTGTGGGCGAACTAAGTGCTTTTTATAGCATGAGCTTCTGCTTAGCATTGATTGCTGGTAAACATGGCTAGTACAGACTTGTGTTCATACAGTTTCAGGGAAGTACAAAATATCGAACATTTGTTGTGTTATTGTTCAAAGCTCAAGGAAGGATGAAAATAACTCATTTCTAGGTTAAAATCTGTGAATATTACATTTCCTCCCCCTCTTCATGTATTTGTCCAATATAAAATGGCTTTCTCTTTCTTCTGTAAATTTGTAACTTTATTTATTTTGTGTTGTGTTATTGTATTTGTTTGTTTTTTATACTTACCTTTGTAAGCCTTGTGTAATACTATGTGGTGCACAAGGAATTTAAAATTTTCAAAAAAAAAAAAAAAAAAGTGATGTAACGGCTATTACTTTGCTGCCACTAGATTTTGAATGCTCTTTTAGGAAACAGGATATTCTGAGCCCTTTAACGTAATTCTACTACTTTTGAATATCTTCAAATTTTGAGTTTAGTTTTTACTGTTTCAGTTACCGCCCAAGCAGAGGCGTAGTTTGTCAGCGTTGAGTTGACGCATTGTAAATATTTAAAGAGTGTAAAGGCTACTTTTAACCCTTCTTCTGTGCGGTCACTACTCTTCCAGTTTTCACACAGCAGATAAGCAAATTGACCCTACGCAGTAAAGTCCCACAAACTCTACGTTCCATATATCTTGACAGTCACATTTTTTTAATTGCTAAAATCTGCTGGTAAGCAGAATAATGTTTTCGAAACAATGTAATGGTTTATTAATAGCTAGACTGTAATAATTTCTGACATTGCCTATATGTTTCAAACAGTGTAAGCACATTTAAATTACTGCATGTATTTATGCATATGAATCTTTATATGTTTTCTTGTTGTGTTTGATGATTCACCATGGTATTCTAATTTTGCAGTTTTCCTTTGTGACTTCTGGAATCTGTAATGAATTTGATGACAGAGTTTTTTTTTCTTTTGTAGAAATTCCAGTCTACTGCATTCCTCGTGTCATTAACAACATGACTGAAGAAAGTCAGATAACTGCTATTAATTGATTACTTCTCACATTCCTCCTTTCTGTGTTATTAGCAGTTTTATTGCTGTACCATATTGTAGGCAAAACTCAGTTTATTCTCAGTAGAGTTTCTCGGTTTATATCCAGACTTACAAGTATTGCATTGTGTTGTCTGTGCAAGTGAAAATGTCAAACAAGAAGAAAAGAAAACAAATTAACATAAAAATGGAATTGAAATCGGATGCCTTAAAAGACTGGACAAAGAGAAAACTATAAACAAAAGTGTCATAGATTTTGGTGTTGGATGAAATATATATAGTCTATAATATATAGTCTTGAATAACCCACCTCTTCTTCCATAAACCTTAGCATTCTGTCAGCCCACATTAGTTTGCAGGACTCTTGTAAATACTGAGATTCTGACTGATAAATTTCTCAAAGCAGAATATCCTAAAACATGCAACATATGTCGCAGAACATTAAAGAAAAGAACTTCCTCCTTTCCCATTAAAAAAAAAACCTTATTCAGCCCAATCAGTGAAAGAACATATCTAAAACAAAGGAATTAATTTTTCTAAATGTCACACTTATCTATTATAAGCCTTAAATTGCACTGTTTGGCAGCAATTTTTATTTTACCAAATAGGGAAATGTGTATGAATAATTTATTGATGTTGTAAGTTGTAACTATCACTTAGAAATAGAAGTATAGGTGTTGACTGTGTAATAAAGTTTATAGCAATACAATGAGAATGCAGTTTATAGAATTTTTTTTTAAGGTTATCATTTCTTTGCATATGCATTTTTTTACCTTCTTTTGTATAACATATTATAAAACAATATTATAAAATACAAACATATTATAAAATTCAACATAAACATTTCCACAGTTTTAACAGCATTTTTTGTCTTAATTTACATATTTATTTATTCATTACGTACAATTATACACCACAATAATAATAAAAAGAAAAGAATCTGCTCCTTATGTTTAATTTAAGATTTTTAATGATAAGTTGCACTGTTGCATGTTTTGAAATAATTTTCAAAAGTTTGTAAACAATTCAATTAAACCACAAAATTGAGGTAGTTCAAGATTTCCTTAACAGCTTGGGCCCACCAGCAACTGAGTGGTAAAGTTGCTGAACGCTGGTAACTCGGTCTCAGGCTGGAATTTTGGTGAATAGGTTGCCTCCATGGGCACTTTTGTGATTTTCTCCATGTGTAATGTTTGTATGAGCTAGTTTGCCTTAAAAAGTCCTCCACAAAGGCACTCCTTAGGCAAACAGCCCTTCAGTGCTTTACTATAATCAAATAAACCAAACCAACCCTAACGGCTGAATGGAATTCTTGTGGATTTCCCTGTGTATACTATTAATGTGATACAATATCTCTTAGGAAGACAGCCACTATGTAGGGTTACTAGACATTGGAGATTTGCCCAAATGATTCAAAATTTGTAATTCTACCTGAACTGTGTCTGAGGACTGAAAAATATCTGCTATTTTCAGATGAAAGTGTCTGCTTGTCTAGTTAATCAATTTTACCACTAAATGCATCAACTCCAATAGAAAGAATTTTGTCAATAATGAACAATAAATATTGTTGGCTGGAAAGACATTGATTATAGCTGTCAAAAGTAAGAAACTTTTAAACTTGAAAATGAATTCCGAATATTCATCCAGGAACTTTTCTGTGCATTAAAAAAATTTTTTTGTTGATATTATTATCTAATGGAAAATATGCAAGAGCAGGTCCAGAAACAAGAACCCCAGCCATCCACATCCTCTTCAGAGTAGACATGCTGCTAAACATATGCAGTCCACTTTTCAGTGTTTTTAATGAAGAATGTTCCTTTTTTATACTTTCCTTTTATTCCTTCAAACTTCATAACTATCCTAAACATAAACACATGCAAACAATTTTCAGGGTGGAGGCAGATGAGATAAAACAATAACCCTATCAGTGTGTGTTTTTGCATAATTCAGTGACAAAAATTCATTTTAGAAACATCAATTTTCAAAATAAAAATTATAATCTGAGTAACTTATTGAAAATGACACTTCATGTAACATCATGTTAAAATCTCATCACCGCTGTAAGCCTAAAGGTAAAGAACATTGAAATGATTACTAACATTGATACTGGTACAGCAATGGAAGATTAGACTAGCTGGAGATTACACAGCCCTTGCTAAATATATGCACAATATTTTTACAGCTACTGGGATTTGTTGTATTTAAAGGTTTTTAATCTATCTAGCTACTGAAACTCTTTTGAGTTATTTTATTCAGAAATGCTTAAAATAAATATTTTATAAATTAAATTAGGTTCTAAATACAATGATTGTATTCCCAAAACTTTCTTGTTTCCCACATTCCATTTTTATTTGCCGTTTCTGACATAAATTCTGAACGATGACACTTCCTTAAATGATGACTTAATGTTTTACTGTGGGAATAAATTTTCACGCGATGTAGACACACGAATTTATTTTCACTTGTATCCATGCTAGAACGATGCACACTACTTTGCGAGTTTGAATGCACCACTTTTGTGACGACAAAAAACATCTAATTCTTTCGCTATACACGCTAAATTCACTGCCAACACACCGCTTTGTGACTTCGGTGGTGATAAACAAAATCATTGGCAAACTAATACAACCCTCATATTGGTCGCAGATCATATTGCGCATGCGCGCCGCACTGTGACCCTGTTGTACCTAGATGCTTGTAATAGATAGCAACAGTTGTGTATTTCAGTAGGGGAAGACGCCATTCGTGATCGTCTGTGATGGGAGACTTTACGTATGCCAAAAAGCAGACGTGTTACATATACGGCTGTTCAAACGGTAATGCCAAATCTGAGATACGAATAAAATTGTGCAGTTTCCGGATAGACGAATGCCGGATCACAGAATGTTTCAGCAATTACATGTAAACTTTGTGAAAACGGTTCTTTCCACGTCATCAGACGGGATACTGCTGGACGACGAACTATACGCAATCCAAATTTGAAGAAAGCATCTTGAACATTGTGCCTGACAGACCTGTGTCAAGTACAAGAGCTGTTGCACAAAACATAGGTAGAAGTCAACATACCCTTTGAAGACCCTGCTGAAAGTGTTCCATAGAAACCAGTAAAACTTTTATGGGTACCTATAAAATTCTATGGGTTTCTGTTGACTTTTACTGGTTTTATGTTGGTCTCTGTGGGTTTTTCTTACTGGTTTCAAAATGCCCTATAGAAACCAGTAAAACTTTCTACTGGTACCCATAGAATTCTGTTGGTCTCTACTGACTTTTACTGGTTCCTATTGATCTCTGTGGGTTTTTCTTACTATTATCTGAAACCCACACAAGCAACATCAATGTCAGAACGTTCTACTGTTTGTATTGGTTTATATTGATTTTCACTGGTTTTCTTACTGGTATCAATATAATAGAAATAGATGCCAAATAAATTTTGTGTTGGTTTATATGGGTTTATTTTAATTTTCTAACTGATGTCAATAGACTTCTTCTAAGCAATGAAATTAATACTGGTGTCAGTAAACCAAAATTCATTGGTTTTCTTGTTGTCTACTGATTATTTTAAATTATTTATTTATTTACTTTCATTTATTTGGATTCTGTTGAAAACAAGGTTATTTCTGTTTTGTAACCAACACAAAGCTTTAAAATTAAAAAACGTACAGTGAACCCTCTCGTCTCTATCTCTTCTCTGAGACGATTATTTCTAAGAATGAAAATATGATCTCCTTAAGACCATCAGAGGAACCTGGAAACGCAGGTGGTCGTTTTAGAGAGGATTTTTACTGTATGTGCTCATTTTTTTGATTTCTTGAAAACTTTTGTCAGAAACAATAACAGTAATCATATACATTCCACACAGCGAGGTCTCTCTAAGGCGACCAGCCGCACATAAAAATGCATCTTTGCAAGTGGTCGCCTTAAAGAGGCGATGATCAGTGCCAATATTTACTTATGTTCTCAGAAATACGCTTATCTTTTAGAGGCGGTCGTCTTGGGGAGGTTGCATCTGCGAAATGAATCTCTCTAAGACGACCAGTCACACTTCCATAATTTTCTTTGCGGGTGGTCGTCTTACAGAGAGAATGTTTCAATACCAAAATATACATATGTTTTCAGAAATACTGGTCTCGTTCAGAGGCGGTCATCTTAGGAAGGTGATTTCGCCATGAGTTGGTTCTCTGAATACACACAGACACATTTATATATGCATATATCAACATTTCTGATATTACAAATAAACACCGGTATCAACCATCATCTCTTTAACGCGACCGCGTTCATTCACAATATCAAAATTATTTTTCGCTGTGTTAACGCTGACGTGAGGAAAAAAATTCCTCTACCTTCCCCGTACTCAGAAGAAGCAATATGGCGCCGTTCTTGTTAATGTTGTTATGGAATGTTTGTGTTATTGTTTTGGTGGATAGTAGGCTGGAGTAATGCAATAAATAATTTACTATATTACAATTTTTACTGTGTTTTACTGTTTAGATGTTTATAATGAAAAATAAAATACCAACATTGACTGTGAATATGAGATACACTCTTTTGCAAAAAATTGAATCACCATGAAGTGGTTGTTTTTGATGAAATTGAATATGTGTATAGCTCATATACAGATAATGAAATGATTAAAAAACCAAGGTCATAGTACCTGTTCACGACTCACAGTCACCCACCGAGTGTTCAAATTTGTAGTTGGTCGAACCGCCCTGGCGGCAATGCATGCTTGAATTCGTCGAGGGAAGGAGTGGTAGAGGTTCCTAATGTCATCTTGCGACATATTCTGCCAGGCATTCATCAGTTGTCGCTCCAGATCTGCAATATTTTGTGGTGCCCGAATCTGGCGCCCTACCATGTCACAGACATGTTCGATTGGTGAAAGGTCTGGTGACCTTGCTGGCCAAGGAAGTGTATCAACCGCACGGAGAAAGTCCAGAGATATGCGAGCGGTATGTGGCCTGGTATTATCTTGTTGGATAATGGCCCCAGGATGGCGTGCCATGAAGGGTAATACCTCTGTCCGCAGGATGGTATCAACATATCGTTCAGCTGTTAAAGATGTACAGAGGAGGACTAAAGATGACCTGCTGTCAAAAGAAATAGTGCCCCACACATCACGCCAGGGGTTATGGCTGTATGCCTTTGTAAAACAAAGGCTGATCGGGACCTCTGACCCCGTCCTCTCCAGACACGAACACGGTGGTCATCTGCTTCAAGAGTGAAGCGGGATTCATCGCTGAACACTATATGATGCCACTCTGATGGCAGCCATGATGATCGGCTGCGACACCACTCCAGACGACTCCGCTGATGTTGTGGGGTCAAAGGCAAACGTCTTAAAGGCCTCGGACAAGCGCCGTGAGATAGTAGACGATACCACGGGAGGTATAGATGTGGGTGTAATGCGTTGAATAGTCGACAATGATATCTTTGGGGCGGTTCGGGCCTAGCAAACAGTCATCCTATCTAGCCTCGCATTTGTGCTCCTTGGTCTTCCAGAGCCTTCATTTCGTCGGCAATTTCCTTGTAGCAACCATTGTTGCCAACATCTTTGCACAGCAGTGTCTGTACGCTGCAGGTGGCGGCCTATTGCTCGGTATGACCACCCAGTTTCACGCAACCCTACAATGCGACCACGTTCGAAGTCGTTCAGTTGTCTGAAAGGTCTTTGATATCGTCGTAATGACATAATTAGTTGCTTCTTTACGGAATCACAATGGCAGCAACAAAAAAAGATAAAATTTCCGCCTCTGTTACTGGTTTTATACTTTGCGAATTGCGCACTAGAAATGCGCTCTATGATAGCAATTCCTGTTCATTTGCCTTGAAACTTTGATCATTTTCATGTTCGATCAAGATGGCTTTGGATACCAAATTTCGTCACGATCGCAAAAGTCCTTCTTGGTGCTTCAAGTTTTTTCAAAAGAGTGTAATGTGAAAGGAAATAAGAGTAAAGCCATGCACGTGTAATCGTGTCTATTGGTTTCAGGGAACTCTGCAGGACAGTTAAATAGTTCTGAAATGGATTTTCTGTGCGTGAAATGAATTTTCCATCTTTACTTTTATCCTAAAAAGCAATGTGCTTAAAGACTGAAAAGTGATAATTTCAGACTTGATAATTTGGCTCAGTGTGTTTACATCAGATTCACATTGCATTCTACTAAAACTGTATTTTTGAAAATTTGTTTTTCGATTATAATTTAGAAATTCTTTTTAAAGAAATTCTTCTTCTTTAGAAATTTTTATTCAAATGATAAAGGTCATGTAGACCTTTATCATTTGAATATTATGTACTAATAAATTTGAGCATTCCTTACTTAAAAAAATCTTGAATGATTCATTTTTCAATTTTTCGACTAATGTGATGTGGTTGAGCAGAAGGAATATTTTTGTATGTCTTAGAAAATGAACTCATTATATTTCACAAACAAAAAAGGTAAGTTTTTTTAAATGAAGTAAACATTGCAATATTTAATGTGTGTATTACTTATTGAATGAGGTAGGCAAGACTTACAAGCCAAGGAATTTTTTTTGCATTACTGACACTGTGTGAAAATTTAGATGATTATAATAGCTTGCATTTTTTTTCCTTTTTGGTCTATATTTCTGTACAAGTGTGAGACTAGAACCACATCGTTACATTAAATAGTTTGTGCTATTTTGTTAAAACACATATAATCAAACATTTTTATGCATATTTTAATTTTCATCATTTTTAAATTCATGAAGAAAATTTCAATTTTTTTTTCATAAATTGCTTTTGAAATAGAGTTGTGAATATATAGTTTATACAATATTAAATGTGCTAGTCTTGGGAATATAAAATGTGAATTATTTATTGGAAAAAAATTGCATTAAGTGAAACCTCATATAATGGTTATTTTCTTAGATGACCACCTATGACTGTGACACATTTGTCAGGAACAGAATTAAATAACAGTTCTTAAAATCACTGATAGTTTTGTAAGGCTACAAAAAAACTGGCATTATCTGGAATTGTGGAGTTAATTGTTTTAGGAAAATTTCACTGTATAATCAGTTGATTTAGTAATTTTTACGTGGATATGAATTTTGCATAAGTAATTGAAAGGTTTTACAAGACAGTTAAAACCAAAGCTTTTCAAATCATGAGTCTTGTAAGGGTATTCTTTTAGCATTACTTTCAAATATAGGTAGAGTAGTATTTAAGCATTATTGCCTTTCATTAGGTATACTGCGGAAATGGTCGTTACAATTTACTGCACTAAATTTCTTTGGTTGGATAGATATGAACGTAAAAACTGTTTGTAAACAAATGTGCTGTATCTCCTTAATTGTGATGACAGTAATTTTAACTGTGTGTAATAAGGCTGTGTAGAAGATTTACACTGCTGGCCACCCAAATTGCAACACCAAGAAACACAAGAGATATCACAATAGAATATATTTAGTAGATCACCTCGGAGATGTAGCGCTGGCTGTTTAAAGTACCTGCAATACGTACTAGAGGAGTGCGAGAGTGATATCCAGTACCGCCCCATGCCATAATACCCGGTGCAAACCAGTGTGGCGGTGAATAACGCAGCTGTTCAGCATCCTCTCTCCACGGTGTCTCCAGACTCGAATCCGACCATCGTAATGTTGCAGACAGAAGCGTGACTCGTCAGTAAAGACAATTTCAATCCATTCTGCCGTCCTCATCCTTCTTTCATCGCACCATTGGCGGCGGAGACGTCTGTGGTTCTACGTCAAGAGTAGACGAAGCAATAGACGTCTTGTAGACAGACCACTCTGCTGTAAACGGCGTCGAATAGTACGCGCAGACACTGGATGATGCGTTATGGGCTGAATGTGCTGTGGTGTGGTTCGAGATGTGACTGAGAGATCCGTCACTGCCATGCGCACAATGTTCCTGTCATCACGTGGAGTGGTGCACTGAGGTGAATGCGATCGAACACGTCGGTCCGTCATACCCTCCTGCATCCAACGGTCACATATCTGCATTAGAGTTGTTTGGTTTCGTCCAACACGACTACCAATTTCCCTGAAAGATAATCCACACTCTAGGTAGGCTACTATCTTTCCTCTGTCGAACCCGGATACTTGATCAAACGATGATCGCTGTTTACTAGGAGGCATAACTGATCGTTTTTGAAAAAAATGCAAGAAAAACACCATTGCCGAACTTGAAATCGTCGAAAACTCCAAGCCTTCAATAGCGCTTTGAAGTGGCACCACAGGCGCGCGTGATGTGCATCTGAGCTGAAACTCTAATCATTTGTCATTTGCATATCTCACCTTCGCTAATGCATGTTGTAAATTTCATGTTATTTGCATGCTTCCTTCAGGATGTTGCATTTATGGTGGCCAGCAGTGTAATAGCGAAGCGTGATACAGAGGATAAAACAAAAGAAAACCAAAAGTGTATATTTTGAATAGCGTTTCCATAGTTAGATAAAACTGCACTTTTATTTAGGCTTCTAACCTATTTAAAGCTTTCTTATCCTGCTGGTATAGTGTACATACAGTCCGTAAATATTCTACGTTCTGAAGGAATCGTAGATGCTTTATTTTTTCGTACTGCTTTATTACTTTATTTACGGTGCGGACATTGTAGTTTTTATCACACGGTTGTGTAAATGTTAGGCTGAAGAAATAATAAAATGGTTTATTTTAAGCCTAATTCTGTGTGGAATTTCTTCGCTGAGAGGTTAAGACGATGACGAAAAGTGGCCTGATTATCTTCAGAGATCCAGAGATGAATATGTAGTGTAGTTAGGTCCTGTACACATTGACTGCCTTACCATTTTTAATTATGGCTGTGGATGAAGCTGAACTGCGAGCTGCACTGTGGAGTAAGAAGCAGTTCTGCTAAAAATGCTGAAGTTGAAATTAGTTAGAAATAAATACTGGTTAATTTATTTTAAATCAAACATTTCTCAGCAATGAAATGTGGATAAATATAAAAATTATTCAAATTTCGTTCCAAGTGGTTGCAAAGTGATTAAAAGATTGAATTTTGCGCTCAAAAAAGAGTATATTAATCGTGAATATAAATCTGTTAGCTATGAAATTTCTTGAACACCATTTCTATTCACTAAAGTAGTAATCTGGGAGAGGTTTTTTTATCATCCGTTGAGGAAAGTGAATAAGTATGAATTTTTCTGTTCAAATGCTGATTTAAGGTAAGTTTTATAAAACTTGATTGCTGTTATTTTTCAGTTAGCAGGCTTATTTGATAGGATATGTGGCGCGATCTGTTTCATTGCTTGCGCATAGCAAAATTACTTATCGATTTCATGTTTTTAACTGAAAATGTAATTTGCTGTATTTGCGAGAACTGGTGTATATAGATTTCATTTTCCTGTAAATGTTAAAATAAGAGAGCAAATAAATTAAAGTTTTATCTTGGTCTATAGCTTTATTTTTATTATTGAATTACATAAGTTTCAAATGTAGTCTACATAGTTGGTATATTTTAATAACTTTAATAAATGATTTACTAATTATTCAGTCTATTTTTTTTTCTATTGGGGAAGGCAGCCCTGTGGAGCAATTCTTAATCTTGGAATCGAACGATGATATTTGAAACTTTCATATTGTGAGTCAGGAATTCCTCATGGCTTTCAGCTATTATTTTTCGGTCAAATGGGAAGCCCATTGCTCTCTTGTCTGG
>KK121159.1:658883-690136 GCA_000611955.2 Stegodyphus mimosarum
CGTCGTTGCAGAGTTTCTTGCCATGCCCACTGCTTTCCACCTGTATGAAGAAAGAAGACTCAAATCAAGTAAAATTCAGGTAAAGTTCACTATTTTTCATATTATCTCATTTTGGTGACAAATGACTGATCTTGTGTATAAAGTAAAATTTGAAGCTACGGATAATATCTTTCACAATGCTGTTCCAGTGATTCTTTATGCTGAGACATGAACATTTACCTCTGTTATTAAGCAGCTTTTTGCTGCGTAACTTTTATTAGAACACGATTATTATAATATTTATAACATATAAGCTTTATTTTTAACATTTATGACATATAAGCCTGACATCATTATAATTTTTATAATTTTATTAGATTTTTATTGCGTAATTTATTGATATTAGTACAATAATCAGTTAATTGGTTTCTTAGAGTAACTTAAAATTTCGTCGCATTTTAGTTATGATACATTTAAATTTTATTTTGATTTTATAATAGTAACTAGGCTGTTTCGTGTTAGTTAGATATCCTGTTTTGGTAAACGCGTTTGTTGCTTGAATATTGTTTATTGAATTCCTCAAAACTGATTTGAAGTCATTTGTACCTCGATAGAATGATAAAGACTAAAAATGGCTCAGATTTTTCCTAAATGTGCACTTTTAAAAATTTCTTTTCCTTTTAAATTCAGAGAATGTGTTCTTACCTTATCTAACTCTCCATCCGTAATCATGACGAAAAGATCGAAAATCATTCCTTTATCATTGCCCTTAGGAACAAGTAAGTGTTGAGGCCATCCACAGCTGCAGAACTCAGTTCGGTCTTCCCGTAAATCTTCACCGTGCAGGAGTTCCTTGAAAGTGTATGTCGAGGAAATTGTGACGCTAGAATCTGTTGAACTTCTTACAATTGTGTTCTTTCCTGGTCGCACTGTAAAAATTTTTGTTATTGCATATGGTTCTCTAAATTGGAGTTATTTTATCAAGAAAAGAAATACAATGACATCTATATAAGACGACGATCCGCAATTCCAGTAGAATTACATATGGAGGTAATCGTCTTAAGAAAAGTGATTAGAAGTCTTAAGAAAGGTGATTGTCGGTGATGGCGATTATCCAGTTGCATAATAGATTTATATTTGGAGCTTTTTGGATTCTGCTAAAAGTACTAATGTAGAAATGCGATATATCGGAATATTAATACAGTTTTATTAATAAAATTAGAAATTAATTTCAAATATAATTAATCAGTAATGTAAGGGAGATATGAGGGAGAAATATATAAATATGAATATTTAATTTTCCTCAATACTGCAGATAGAAAGATCACGAATTTTGTTTAATAACTTCAAAACTACTCAGTGTTTATTACAAAATAATGCAATGAAATCTGCCTACATAATTTTCTCCTTTGGCTAATTACTTCCTTTTTTGAAATAATTTCAATTTCGTAAAGTAAATCAAGCAATTATACATTCCTACCTATCTCCTTCATTGTAGACATCTAGTAATAGGTTTAATAACTTTTAATCGTGTTTCTAAAGCTTTCTATCTTGCAGACATCTTAATCTAAGGCTACTGAAATATATTAATCAAAGTATAATTATTAAACTATTTTAACTGGATAACAAAATTAGACAGTTTGGTGGTCGCCTTGATACATATTTAATTTTACTATATGTTGGTTGCTCGTGTAATGTGTCGATATGAATTAATTGAAAGCCATTAGGTTGAACAATATACATCATGCATTTTATAGAACACTAAATAATATGTATTTACGCCTTTCAGGAAACTTTTAAAAGGTTGATCGCACCACGTGATTTTACGGTACTAATTCTGTTCCAAACTCTGTGCAAGAGCTGACTTTGCGGAGTCTTCGAAAACTGTACTGACTTAAAACACCCATCCCCCCCCCCTAAAAAAAGCCACGAGAAATATATACCTGAGTTAATCTACTAAAAAGTTTATCACTTGTAGCTTGATATGATTAGATTATATTTTTATATGACGATACATTGTATCTTTTATGTCATTTTTATTCGGTATGGGAACTAATCTATAATAATACCTTTTTTTAGCGATGTTTCAATTATCACATTTTTTCTCTTTGAGAGTAACATTCAGGAAATGATATGACCAAAATTTAAATATTCACATCTCTAATAATTGTGTATGAAATCGTGTTTCGGAAGTTAAGGTCTGAATTTGATAATACGCTGATTTTCAGGCTTTTCTTACGTAGATTTGATTTCTTATAAACATTGCCAATTTAAGTACAGATATATAATTAGGGTAACATATCAACTTTTTATTTGACTGCTTCAAGATTATTAATTTATTTATATTCAACTAGATTAATAAATATTTTAAAAACCAAACTTTTATTGAATTCTTTTAAATAATAGGTATGTCTTCTAAAAACTTACAGTCTACGGGGAATTTGTCCATTTCAATATACAGTCTCCTTTGTTCATCTAATGGGATAATGTTTCCAAGTTCATCATACTTAGGAGCCAAGAAAATACGGACGGTTCCGTGTTTGTCGGTATTGCTGTTGTTCACACATGAAATGATGTAAGAGAAAGATTCGTGATCAAGATGGTGATACCTTGCCTGTAAAAACAGAAGTATTGCAAATTGTAACGCATTCATTTCACATACAGTTTTGTAATCCAGAATCTAGCTACGTTTTCAACTATAAAATAAGAAAAATTTGTAATTCGGTAATTATACTATAAAGTGAATGAATATTTTGAGAAATCAGAATATTGTTAAGAGATATATGAAAATAAACATTAATTTGAAAACGCATATGTGGTAATTAAGCGAAATACGAATTAACAATGTAGCAAGCATTAACTGACTTCTGAATTATAAATCTATTTAAAACGAATCGTTTGTCATTAGACGTTAACGTAACAAACGTGTTTATTAAGTAAAATACTCAGTTATTGCTAAAATCTGCACATTTTCGTATTAGGCTGGGCATAGACTTGGAGTACACCCATGATTTAAAAAAAATATCGAATTTTTTATTCTCTTACTTTAACTATGGTATGTGAAACAGGTGACATTTCTCAGTGCTTTTACAAACATTTAATTGAAACTGTAACTGTCTTAAATGCAAACAATGAAGCAATTATACCCTGTAGTTTTAAAAAATTAAAATTAAGAAACTTCGAGGGATAAATGTAATAAACCTATGCATGATTTTTCATGTAGAAACACAGGTAGTTTCATTACGGTTAGCCTCTTTTAAAATATCTCACACGCATAATCTAATTCCTCTAAACATTACTATTTTGAACGTACATAAAAAGTCATTAGTACCATGTAAATATTCACGAGAATAAGGGAAAATAATTATAAGTTTCAGTACAATTTAATTAAATGGCAGTATTTTATGAGCTATTTCATTTTTTAACAATGTTTACATTAAAAACATCTCTTAATAAGCAGAGAAATGATGTTTTTATAAAGGATGAAAAAATTTCTTCTAACTTATATATTGATATGATGCTGAATAAGGATTGTGTATAATTTTATAAAGTGAATGATTTCAGTGACATTAATTTCTTAGGGCTATAGAATTTAAAGTTAAATTTTTAAAGTCAATTCAAGGCATTTTAATAGCAAACTACCAAATATAGACTTATTATAAAGCAAAGAAGTTTGGATAATTTCGTTTTTATTTTTGAGGAAGTAACTAGATTTTTCTGGAATAAATACTTCAGAATGAACTGCTAATTTTAATAATTGAGAACATCTTGCCTTACCCTGACAGATCCTGGGCTTCCAAAGTTCATACAGTGTGACAGTTCCAGTTCGTCTTCTCTGATGAATGTGTGGATGACATTCGGGATCTTCGCATTAACCTTGATCTCGGTTATTTCCACATTTTGGAAATTAAGCTGTAACACACAGAAAACACAGAAATTACGTAAAATAATTCTATCTTTTCGAATTTTTTTTATGCTGCCTGTGTGAAAAACGTAATAATTGTTTAATATTTAATTACTATAAGCTTTGGTTTTTAACAATACAAAAAGCTTATCTCAAATGGTCAGGCCTTACTATTTGCCGCCTTGGGCGAATTTTATTTTACGGCGCCCTCCCCTAAAACCTAAAATAGCGAAATCATGATACGACATGTTTTCAGATGTTATTAAAAACCTTGATTATTGGGCCTTTTTGTATGACACCTTGCACGATCTGTTTACCTCGTTCACCTCTTAAAACCGCTACTACTCAAATTGGTACATTTAAATATACTATTCAGGAAAAGAGAAAAACACATTGAAATATTGTTTTATACTGTTATACTCGTATAATAGTCAACCTTTTAATAATTTTTTGTCTGAATTTAAGATTTCTGGCTAGCTCCTTCTAATGAGTTTATTCTCAATTTCATCTAAGCTCGAGACAAAGTATTTGTATATAAAGTACATTAATATTTATTAATTATTTTCTTTTTATGAAATCCTCGTAAAAAGGAACGAAGAATGAAATTTAGAATTTTCCTTTACTTTTAGGAATTATTTTAAACGAAATATTGACAGTAATAACGTTGTATTTAGTTTCAAAACATTTTAAATCTTTTTTTATAGACAGCAGTGCACTTACTATTTCCTGGCTGTAAACAGGAAGAGTTTTCTTGTATTCTTGGAATACGTTGTCAATAAATCTGTGAAATCGATAGAAAATAGGATCCCTAAGACTTGTTGCAGTATCAGTCATGACGCCTGGTGTTTCCTAATGAAAAAAGAAGACATTTTCAAATTAAAGAACATTCCTATAAAATAACTTCTAAACATATAATAGGTAAAGGCTGAACACATAAATGAAACATGACTAAGAAAATTAAATGTCAGTCAGCGAAGATATTAATTTTAAACTTCCAACGGCTGGAAAGTTTCAAATAGCCTGACGCTGTTACTTTGATAAAGTTAATAAATTCGAATTTTATTTCATTTAAATCTTAAATAATTAATTTGTTTTACATCGGGTAAGTTTTATAAGGACTACGATATAATATCAGTTGTAAGATTGTATTGACTTTATTGTTAATTTAACTATCTGAATTCAGATGAAAACGTGTTAGCCATTGCATGACGTGTATATAAACTGTGTTCTCTGGAAAGAATGGTGAAAATACTAAACAGTTTGCAAATTTTCGGAATTTTGTTTATTTTTTTATCACATTCTCTCTCTTTGAAGACAATACACACAGTTTAATGTACTCAGTTTTTAAATTAAATCTCTTAAAGTACTGAGTTAAACTTCCAAAGTAAATAAGTTAAGAAGTCAGTTAGGTGTATTTAAAAAGTCACAATTTTTACCCTGAATCGGCCATCAGGATCATGAATATAAGCCATCATGACGTGCCCCCAGTTATGCAAGTTGCCATAGAATTGTCTGTTCTTGGAATCATAGCTAGATTCGATCAGAGCACCCAGAATGTCAGCACCGTGTTCTTCATCCAAAGGAATATCATTTCCTTCAGCATCGATAACTTTGCCTAAATGAATAGCTTCCAAGATACGTTCAGTCCACCTCTGCATATCCTGGACATCGACAAGTCGGAGATCGTGCATTGCCAAGCCATTAGGACGAGGGGCATAGTGACGACCACTTGCAATGTGAGTCAGGTGAGCTGCATATCCTTCAAGAGGTTCTTCGAAGTTATGGAAAGGCACCATACGGGTTAGACCGTTTGACAATCTTTCACAGTCATACCTTAAATTAAAAAGCAATATTTGAAACATTTTTTATAGATTGAAAGGAAATTATTGTTTCAAAGGCTGTTTGCTAAAAGTATTTGTGTAGCAAACGCAGGAAAAAAAAAGGAGAATTTAAAGGAAACTGCTTTTTTTTTGTGCATAGGCTTTTAATATTTTAATTATGATTATTTTCTACGTAATTTTTGATGTGAACTGGAGCAGGATTTAATGTTAATTTATTAAGAAAAATTGAAACTCATATAAGAAAAAAAAGTGAAAATTGTAATGTCTTAGCGTATTACTTGATTAATCCATAGTGTGAAAGAAATATAAATAATGGCACGTCAGATTATATCATTCTTAAACAGCAATTAATATGTACGAGATGTAAAATAGCTATAATAAAAGGTAATATGTAATGGATAAGCTATCAATCAAAGAAGAGTATAAAATCCTGATTTTTAATAATGGTATAGTTTTGCTTCATTGTCATTATACCTTATCTGAAAATTCAACTTTTTAGCATGAAGTTAGGTAAACGTAGCTGATAATGGTATTCACATAGAGATGAGCGGCGTATGCTTGTTTTGTGGTTCTGAGATTTGACAGTATTGCTGCGATGATGAAGTTATACGCACTATATGATGATTAAGAATTTTCTTCTTATAAAAACTCAGTAATGCTTAATCGACTTTTTTTTTGATGCTGTTAGCACTTAGAAATTTTAATTTAAAATCAAGACGACCACTTTCATACCTGGCACACATCTGTTGATGCATATAATAGAAGAGTTCTCCCTTTCTGTCTTTTGGTTTTCCAAACAAATTGATGTCATATACTGAAGGATAGACGACGTGCCAATGCCAATGATGCGCATTGACACCAATGTCTTCTCTGTAGTAGGCAAGTTTGTATTCAGGATCCAAAATGTTACCTGTTTCTTGTACATCAACAATGACATCATGCTGAAAGTTTAAAAGAAAAAATAATAAAATCGAGCTGTTTCATAAAAGTAACTCAGAATAAATTTTAAAGAAGCGATGATTTATCACGAAGTGAGAAATGTATTTAACTTTGGTTAAGATAACGTACGTTGCTAAATATCATGTAATACTGGTATAAAATAAGTCACCCATCGTACTTTCTCATATGAATTTTCGCCTGACATTCTGCGGATATTGAAATGAATGCAGTTTATTTATTTATTTTTTTTTTGTGAAGGGGATGCATTTGCATTTAATACCTGTATATGAACTTGGAATACTTGATATTTTAAAATTCAATATTAGACTGAAGCAGGTTGAGATGAAAGTTACACTTATAACAAATAAAACTACTGTATGTGCCATTAATTATATTGCAGTTTATTAATGAATTAAAGGCAATATTATTTTACCTGTGATTATAAAAATTTCAAGATTTATATTAAATTGTAAGATAAGTATATCTGAATTGGCTGGCTGTTAATGACTTTAACTTGTGCTTCAGAATTTAAGCAATGACTATACTTGTTGAATGAGTGTATATAATGAATACTTCTGAAAAGTAAATAAGGAGATTTTAGAGGCTTCGGGTATTTTTTCCCCCCAGGAAACGTGAAAAAGAGCATTGTCCTCACCGAGACTTGAACCTGGAACTCTTGAATACGCGCCGAGTGTGCTACCATTACACCACGAAAGCATGCGGGAAGAAGGGAGAAAATACCTTTTAAAGGGCGATTGCGAATTAGGAGACCTAAACGCCAAATCTTAGTGATGAATTATCGTCCACAACCTTTTAGTTCGGGTGTCACTAGAGTTATTAAGTTTTTTTTTTTTTTTTTTTTTTTAAGCAGGAGACACAAAAATGAGCTTTGCCCTCACCGGGACTCGAGTCTGGACCTCTCGAATATACGCGGAGTGTGCTACCATTACACCACGAAGGCGTGCTGGAAAGAGGAAGACAGTACCTTATAAGATTTTATAGCTGAGTCATTAAAAAGTAATTCTACGCTATGATAAATAATTTAAAGTTTTCAGATGGATTTGATGTTTGGTTTTACCTTTTTCACTTTAGTAGGCATTTTCAATAGGAAGTTAGACATACGTAAATAATAGCAACAACATTTAAGCCATCTGCATAAGGAGAGGGATGCGTTTGTGGAGAACATTGTAAGAGACATTGACCCGTATTTGTTTTGCATACTGATCCATATTTGTATTTGTTGCAGAAAAACGACTAAGCCCTCAAGCAGGCAGCTCATTCAGCCTCTCGGAATAGACGGGTGTATTACCAGTATTTTGATGTAGTAACCACTTTAATCATTGGTCCGCCGTGAGTATCAGAAATGTTTGCCATTCATATGCAAAAATACTTTAATAATTTTAAATGATAACAATTTAAATCAATTAATAACAATTTAAATCAAACTCGTACCTCATCTCCTATTGGCTTGGTGGTCGCGATTGAGAATGCTTTGATTAAAGTATCTGCAGGAATGAACCTATCTGCGAAAATCTCTTGTATTGGTGGAACGATGATTCCTCGGCTGTCGGATCGGTGCAAGATGGCCACTTCAGCAGCGAAAGCAAAGAGAGTCGAGTTCACAAACGTGCGAGCTTGTTCTGCCAAGCTAATGAACTCATCAAAGCTTGGAGCCTCTGGAATATTTCAACAAACAAAATAAGTCATAGCTTATGTACACATTTCAAGTTGTAGCTATTGCTTGTTGCATAACGCATACTCTTATCAAAACAGCCTGTGGATAAAAATGTCAAAGGAAATCGAATTATATATTTTATACTTTTCAGTTAGTGAAACTATGATATTTAAAATTGGCTTAATAATTTTATATCAACCGTATACTTATTTATGTACGGTACTTGTCTTATCGTTAAAATAAAAGTCCCTCCCATAGGAGATGCATGTCATTGTAAAAATGTTAAAATAGCTCAATGCAACTGCTTTGCCAAAGTTAATTTCATAAAACTATGAATTAAATTGTGTAAAAATAATGCAATTATTTAATACTGACTTCAAGTTTCCTTTGTTGGAAATCAAGTATCAGGTTTTTAATACTCCTTTTCAACGCGCTAACCAGTAGATATTCAGCTTATCATTCCTCACTGAGAATCTGCTGATCTTACAGGTTAATTTCTTTAGCATTTTATTGTTCTGAAAAACAACTTGATCGCTACAATTCTATATCAAAGATGACAACCTGCAGATTTTTTTTTGACTGAAATAAATGAAATGATTTTGGCTTTTATGGATGTATAGCTTATACGTCCTGATAATGAACAGAAGTGTCAGCTATGCCAGTAACCCAGTAACAAGTAAATTTTATTGCTACAGAAGAAGAACGTAGATTTCATACTGCATCACGACACTAACGAAAATAAGTTTCAGGACTGTACATTAAATTTTTAGTTTCTGGCAATAAAAGTCATAAATTTTGGTATCTGATCTATTTTCTCAAAAAAAAAAAAAAAAAAAAAAAGTCTTTAACAAATTATTAAAGGCAAACATTTTGTTTGCAGCACCGAAGAAGGACTAAAAATTTAATTTCAAAGAATAATGAAAAAAGATCTCGTAATGAGTGCGAATTAAAGCCTCGTTCCATTTTGAATTTAACAATTTTTGGATAAAAAAGTTACCGCAAAGAAATTCATATTCCATGATTTATTAGATTTTTAAAACGCTACTCTATTATAGAACAGAGAAGTATGTAACAAGTATTATTTTGTTGTAATTTGATCTCGACAATTCCATATGAAACATTCATTTGAGGATATCTAATAATATTTCCTGTTATGTAACTACATAAAAATAATCAAACAAATTAAAAATTGATTAATAATTTAAAACATGACAGAATTCTTGTTTAAATTACATGAAAAACTATTTATGTCCAGTATAAATAGGTGTTTACTGTATAAATCATTTCTGTTCTTTACTAGACTACTAATTTCAAAATAATATGCGTAATGGAATAGCTTAGGTAATGTGCAGTCATAACTGGGCTGGTTCATTGAACAGATGATTAAAAAATTAAATTTAAAGGATCATTCAAGATCTCTGCGTTGTAATATTACTTGTAGCTTACTATATCAGGGCGAAAGTCTCGTTTTCAGAATTTGACGCCGGCAATGCTGAGGTAGTTTTTTTTAAAAAAAGCCTCAATATCTTAAACAAAATGCATGAGACAAACGTATAGATGGCTTAAGAGGTATAGCTTGCCCTAAATAAACAAGAATGGAAAGCTAGTTTTGTTAAAAAAAACTAAGAGACGTTAATAAGCAGTTTAAATTCTGATTGTACAATGGCCAATTGCAATACGAAAGCTTTGTTTCGGTTTTATTAGATTTTTAATAATATCGATTTTTTATTTCATTTCAGTATAGCAATTAGTTGCGCATGATTTGCTTTTAAGGTTAAGTAAAATATTATAATTTGAATAATTTGCAGTGTAAACCTACTGAAATGCCTTCAAAATTTGTTTTTAATTATTTTCTTTTCTAGACTCGAAGAAACCATTCCTATTTTTCAAAACTATTAAAAAATGGCTAATTATAATAGTTAATTTTACAAAAATGTCATTTCTCAAATGTAGTAGAATTAATTAATTAGTCCAGATAGAAGACATTTGGTATTTGCCATGCAACTTCATTTTGAAGTCAAACGAACATATTATTAAAAACATATAACTTTTAAAAGATTTTTATTATTTCTTAATCTTTTTATCTAATTTATCTTTGCGTAACATTAAAATGTTGTGGAAATTTAGCTTATTTACTTGCCTTATAAAGGCGCTATGGTTTTCACCTTTCTTAACTATTTTATACAAAAAAGAAAAACTTTCTTTTTAGGCCAAATAGTTCCTTGAAACAAATATCTCTAGCTAAATAGCACGTAAGTTTGAAAGCAATTGTACTTACTGTAGAAAACTTCTATAAGTCTCTTAGCTTCCTCCAGATGTTCGGGTAAGAAGCACGAGAAAAACGCATTAATAGGCAGGATTCCCACTGTGCGCAGCCTCGGATCAATCTGATCGGTTGGGATGTTCTCGCCAGTAGCTGCAACGCTGAGACGTTCAAACAGTTTCAGAACGCGAACTTGTTTCTCGTGGAGAAGGGACATCTTGTCGATCTGATTTCGGTTCTTTGCAGAAGGGCACAACCGGGGTCCAGCACGAATCTCTGCTCCGCTGGGATGATACTACCCATTTTATACTCAAATAAAGACAAGAACTTCCAGGAAATGTTTGGTTAGAAGTTAGTGTCTACGTTCGATGAATCGCGATACTCACTATCTTCGGATGTGCTATTAATAGCAAGGGTTTTTTAACTGCCTTCTCCGTTTGATAGGAAATGGATAACAGAAAACAGATTGTTAACTATGCGCTTAATGTTACGATACGATTTCAGACTGCTCAGTTTTTTTGAAATTATGTCTTCCATGACACAGTTGCATTTATGTACAATTTGTTTTTATGAAATTAGGAATTTCAGTGCATTAACTATTGCATCTTATTGATTCACCCTTATTTCAAATAACGGTTAAGATAGATGATATTCGAATGAAATTAGAAAACTGTGCATACCCTTCTGGAACTCTACATGAAGTTACATATCCGAAATTATACGTTTGATTATTGCTGCAATTTATGTAAATAAAAATATATATGATAGTACATTGACTGATACAGTGATACGATTTTCATTGACTGATACCCTGTATGTTATACGATAAAAATGTATAATTTATCTAAAATCATGTTATCGATAATAATAGCCATTACAATAGATTTTTAAGGGGTAGTAGAGAGCGCACTTCGACGCAAATTCTTCTGTAACTATGACAGTCATATGAAAGAAGTACCAAGTGTCCTCTTCTTTGCTATGTTATGCTGAGAGTGCTATGGATATTTTGTACGATTTTAACCGTACGTAATATGATACTGTTTAAGCTATGCACATTTAAGATAGAAAGAGTTATTTTTAAAGCTTAGTTTTAAAAAAATAGGGAGCAATTCAAAGGCGTAACTGTTCGTTTGGGATACTACAATGCAGACAAGAGCTTCAATGCTAAATTAGATTCATATTTCAGCAACAAGGCAAATACTTGCCTGACCGAAAGAAATATTTTTACTGCATAGCATATTACCTATGGCAAATGCCTTTGGTCTTTCGCATCAAATAATCAATCTTCGATGCCTAAAAGTTGAAAACAATTTGGCTTTTGCAAAAAATGTCCAAATGCAACATGACAAGTACATAATATGGTAATAGTTTTAATAATTAATAATTTTTATCAATGAATCGTACCCAAATATTAATAGTCATTTTATGTAAATTAATATTTACAATGAAAGCAACGAACTATAAATTATATCAAAATTTCCGTGGTTATCTGCCGATGGGGAATATTGAATTCGCGGAGAGCTTTCTAAGGCGAATAAATGATCGGTATTTATGTTACACAAGAAGAAAAAAAATCTGAAAACAACTATGGAAGTAATCAGTTCTGCGTCATCGGGAATCATTATCAGGACAAAAATTCTAATTTTGGAGTTTCTGGAAGCTTTGAATTATTATCTCTTGCATATTAGGTGCATTTAAACATATTGATCTAAACGTATCATTTTATATTATGTGACGAACCGATATGCTTATATTCAGATTTATTTAAGTTTTTCCGTAGAAAATAATATTGTTGATGACATCCGTGTTACATCTAAAATTTATTTCCCGCAATAATTATGATAATTTTGTTGCTTTTATAGTTATTAAATATCTTTATTACAAAAATAAGAACGATTTATTTTCAGCCAAGCAACTTGATTTGGAGAAAATTAATGTGTTTGTGTAAATGTTTTTACGAGGACGTATTTTAAATGTTTTTTTTTCAATTATAAGCTTTTATTTGTTCTGGTGTTTTTAAATTTTTACCCTTAATTTCGTGCTACAGATAAATTCAGATATTTCACAAATTTTACATTATAAATGCCACAAAGTTGCAAACATACTGTCAATTGTAAGTAATAAGAATGTTGAATTATCTATATATATAATTAGAAATTTGTTCTCCATACCTAGAAATTAGTTTTTCTCTAAAACACAAAAAGAGCAAAGTCTCGAAATGCGCTTTTAAGTTGTTTCCCTTTATTGCGTTGTTTCATTCTTGATTCGAGTTGTTGCCATTCGGAAAAACATAAGATGTTATTTTTTCATACTTACTTCATCTGTCTGTTATTAATTAGCAAACTAAATTATTTAAAAGCAATGGATACAGTGCTTAAGATTTTTCCTTACATTATGAGGTATTTTCTTTCTCCTTTCCGCATATCTTCGTGGCGTAATTGAAATTATACTCGACTTGTATTCGAGAGTTCCAGGCTTCGATTTCCGGGGAGGACATTGCGTATTTTTCATGTTTCCTGCTTCAAAAAAACCTAATGCCTCAGCAGCATTTTATCTATTATAATGCAGCATTTTATCTAATTGATTTAAAAATAAATTTAATTTGCGATATATATAATTAAAAACATTAAATATTTTTATAGAATTACATTATATATTTTTTCACTTTTTAAGTATACAGTAGATATATAACGTTCTCATGTTAGTTTAAATGCATAGTCATCTAATATTCTATAAAATGTTTCGCTGTTCCATCTGGGCTATCTCTTGATAAACTCTAGCGATAAATTATATTAATTTTAAAAGAATTCTTTTGGACGATCTTTAAAATCTGAGCCCTTTCAGATTTCTTCTTCTTTATTCTTTAATAAAATCGTAAGACAAATTTTACTTTAGCATTTTTTACTACAGTGACGCAAACAAAAATGAAAAGAAGAATGCATAAAATGTGGTCGACGTTCAGGTTATGACTGTTTGTCAAAACAATTTCAGAAAAGCACAACCAGTTTTCATCATATCTTATTATGATGTATACACATGTTTCATTTTATTAACGTTACCGGTCTGTAATTATTATGCCTGCTTTAATAAGTGACTTGGGAAGATTATTTCTTCAATCAGATGTTCCAACGTGCTAACAAAGTGACACTTCCATGGGAACAACGACGTGAATTAATAAAGCTGTTTTATCTGAGCGGGGAAAATGTTGCCGTTAATTATCATAAGCAGTGCGAGTTTATCGGCGAAATCCTAAGATGAGGCCCATGTTCCATAAAAACTCTGCGTGATTTGGTAAAAAAATTTTAAGAAACTGAACATGTGATTGATGACGATCCGGACGACCATGTGTTCCTGTTGAAGTTTTTGCGGAAGTGCATAATACAATTACTCCAGGTCTAATGCATGGTGCAAGAAGCGTTGCCCACAGTTCAGATGTACCGAAAAACATATTCCTCAAGGTTCTGCGCTCTATTCTACGGATATTCTCTTATCGATTCCAGCGCCTCCAGATGTTGCAAACTGGACATGAGCAACATCTTGTCAACTAGGCGAATTTTTCCCTCATCAGATATGATGAAGATAGAGGGTGACGGCTGTGGATACTACGAAACGCATGGGGCGCATTTCTTGTTAACTGGGAACGTAAACTTCCAGAACTGCATTCACTGGGCTGATGAAAATCTTCACGATGTGGCACCAGCGCCTTTACATGAAGCTTAAGTGACAATATGATGCGGCATCGCAAGCGCATTTGTTTTTGGTCCGTGCTTCTTCGAAGAGGTCACTTTACAGGTGTGAAAACGTACTCCATCAGAAGCGCTAGATACCCAACTGCACCGGAACGTTCAATGCAGGTGTTTTACGAACGTGTCGGGAATATTCAGACCAAACATTTTGAATCACGTCTATATGTTACAGTTCTAAAACGGACTGTAGCACGTCCGTCTCATGTAACGTGTTAAGAACGTTGTATAAAAACTTTCATACAGCATTCTATCGGAAAGTCATAAATCACGTCTACATATTACCGTTCTAAAACGGACGACAGCACGTATAGTACTGGTGTTAATGGCACTCTCATGTAACGTGTAAAGAACGTTTTATAAAATCGTCCATACAGCATTTTATAAAGCACTCTACCAGTAAAATGTTTAGATTGAGTATTTAACGCCCGCTTTTTTAAGACAAAATTTAATAAATTGATTGGTACTTGGTTATTTTTAAGAATTTTAATGAGTAGTAAAATTTCGTTTTGATTATCTAGTACACATGTACAAATATTTTCAGTGTAATTGTATTTGATTAATTTGTAAGGTTTACCTTATGTTAATTAACAGTTATTTTAAGTTTTGTATCTTTCCTATCTTATTCTAATTTCAGCTTACAATTTCCTGCCAGAATGGGAATTCAGAAACGCAGATAATGCAAATGAGTACTATTTAAGTCGTGACTTAACCGACTTCAACACAGAGAGTCTGATTTCCTGACTAGCGCGCATTTGCCTTCTGGCTACATCTGTCTTAGCTATTACTACGCTCGGCCATATCTTAGGCCCTTGCTAGGCTTCGCCGATTGAATTAATATTTAGGGGCCAACTAGTTAGATTCTGATAGCTTCGGCTATATTTTTTAAGAGCTTTAGTTAAGCTAGTTTTAGTTCAAATAATTAGTATTTAAGTTCAAGCCCGAGTGGTGGATTTATGTAAAGTTCCAAATCGGAACTGATTGTAAATATACTGAGCAATAAAGGGTTTTAAACCCTCCTTGAGTCTCACGTATTCTGTTCACACACTTAAGCGATTATTCGCTTGTAAAGTGTTCGTGGGGTTCGAAGCTAGAACTTTAAATTTAAAGAGTTGAACCTCACAAATTATTATATTACTAATCATTTTTGGGGAAATGTTTGGGAGTTACAGATACAAGTCCAATTAATTAATTTATTAGTAGTAAAACTGAAACTATGAGTTTTTTCAAAAAGTTGAATCTGAGTGTAGTTGACTATTTGAAGATCTAGATAGTCGACGACTTTGTATCTGTAAGCATAAGCATAGAAAATTAAATCCTGTTGTAAAGATTATTGGAGTTTAAATTCTTTAATAAGTAAAAAAGAGATTATACAGACTAGAAAATGTATGAACTTCCGCTGCTATGCCTTTTCAAATTATTATCAAGTTATTAAAAATAGTGCAGTTAAGGAAATTCTTCCATTTAATAAAGTCAAGTGTAGTGAGCATATTAGTAAAAGGTTCTGGTAGAGTTATGAGATATTTCTCCCGCCTTTTTAGCATGCTTTCGGGGTGTAATAGTCAAGCACCCTCGGCGCGTATTCGAGAGGTCCGTGGTTCGAGTCCCGGCGAGGGCATTACTCATTTTTCAATATCTTCTGCTTTCAAAAAATACCTAATGTCTCTACACTAAAGCCCGAACTAAAAAAGATGGTGGATGATGATTTCCCGCCACCAGGGTTTGTCGACTGGGTTCCCTAATCCTCAGTAGCCCTTTAAAAGGGGGAGTATGTAAGGTATTTCTCCCGCCTTCTTAGCATGCCTTCGTGGTGTAATGATCAAGCACATTCGGCGCGTATTCGAAAGGACCGTGGTTCGAGTCCCGGAGAAGGCATTGCTCATTTTTCAGTATCTCCTGCTTCCAAAAAATTCTAATGTCTCTATAGAGTAAGAAGGTTAGTATAGATTTCTTGTAATGGAAGAGAAGTATATAAATTTTCAAAGTCATAACAGTTGATATTTTGTATATTAAGAAACTGAATAGTTTTAAGAACAGGCAGGTTATTATTGATTATCCAGCAATGATTGTGTTCTGCGTTACTAGTAGCTAAGATTAAATTACATATTTTTTCAAGCTGCAGTGCAAAAACATAGTCTATATTTTTCTTGTAGTTATAAGTGCCATTCGCAACGAATTTGAATTTAAGCTTAAGAATAGCATGAAGGTTAGCAAATCTGTTATACCTGGGTTCTATAGAAATTTGGAGACTTTTATGAAAGGCTTTAATTTTGTTAATTGCTAAGATTTCTGCTGTATTAGTAAGCTGATAAGTATTAGTGTTGAATAGTTCTGTGTTAATTTTTTTGTTGTAAAATTTTCAAATGATGCTGGAGTTATTATTTGCTTTATCAAGTTTAGCTATCGTAAATTGTCGTTTTAAATCTTTAATACTAAAAAGAAGGAGATACCAATTTAAATTTCTGTAAAATTTTACTTGATTATTTTGAGTATTTATTTGTTGAAGCATTTCATCTTTTGACTTCAGAAAGGCACTGTTAGGTAAACTTAAGTTGAGAGTTAGTCTTGACAATAAATTCGTTGAGGCTATTTCTATATTTCTGAAGCAATAACTTTTGCTAACGTACGTTACTGGTCTGTATTTTGCACCATAACCCATGAGGTTTTTAATTTGTGAGTCTTGAATTATAGCCAAGTTTCCAGTAACTGTATGTTGGTGGTGAGAATCTACGTAAGGAATGAACTGTGGCATTTGCAATGTCATTCTGAAGAATTATCTAGTTCACAGTGATTGGTGAAGAAGCTGCTTAAAGTTTCTGAAATTTAAATGTAATATCAGTCTTCATGTTAATCGTCGGGAAGAAAACTTATTTTTATTGAAAATCTGAGAGAAACTGAATTTTTCAAACTGCGAATGCAGAAAATTAATTTTAAAGTAAATTTTGTGGTGTGTATTTTTGTTGTTAGAGAGTCTGAATTTACAATACTCTAGAACTTGGTTCTTAATAATCTGTATATCTGTGTATTGCAAATGAAAGTAATTTTCTAGAAGTAAAAGAAATTTGTTATTACAGGAAGGCAACCATGTAGTAAGTTTCTTAGGAAAGTCGGTAGATTTAAATAAACTTAAGTTCCAGTAATTTTGGTAAACCTAAAAGTGGGTAAAACTTTTTTATTGCATAGACTTCCTCTGATTGTTTTAGTTCTGTATAATTTGAACTCACTAAAAATGGAGCTGTTGGAGTTATCTTTATGAATCTAGAAGTAAGTATTAAGTTCATAATGATAAAGCGTATGTTACTTAAGTATGCAGAGTGATTCTTGAAAAAATGCGTTCTTTGGCATTAGGAATAATATCCAAAATCTGTACTGTGAATAATGCTGAAGTCATGGTAGGGAAAATGAAAAATAAAGTTCAACTAGAAATGGGCAGAATTCAATTTAAAATGTTCTTCATAGATAAATTAATTTTACATACTAAATCATTCAAAATTAAAATAGAGTTGCACTTTTGACTGATCCTTTTAAGAAATCCTTCCAGATAGAATTTATTTAAACTTGAATACAGATTCTTATTCTGCATGAAAGAACTGCTTTCGAATTAGCTGGGATCTCTAAAGAAAATTTCGTAATACATAAATTAACTAAATGTAACAAACTAATATAAAGGAGTAATTACCAAACCTTTTGACTTGCTGAGACCTTTTTAAAATCCTTTCTGCTGGCAAAGTCCCTTAGGCCCATCTTTTATCTTACAGTTAATGATATTTAAAAATTGTATTATATAGGCAGGTTAGGTTATTTGAATATAGCAGTACATGGAGAAATGCATGCAGCTCTTAGAACTCCGCAGAGCCCAGATTAGGAACCAGTGGTATAAATCAGCACTTAAACTAAATTTACTTCTAATAAACATTTTTTATACACTAAAAAAAGGCCGCTAATAGTTTTTTAAGGTATTTTCTTTCTCCTTTCAGCGCGCCTTCGTGGTGTAACGGTAGCACACTCGGCGCGTATTCGAGAGGTCCAAGTTCGGGTCCCGGCGAGGGCATCGCAAATTTTTCACGTCTCCTGCTCCAAAATAGCCTAATGACTCTATAGTTTATTAATTTCTTTCCCATATATAAACAGAAACATAAAATGATAATTATTAGCATTATGCATGTTTAATCTAAGTTTATTTTATAACTAGACACAATCCCTTCATATAAACATTTCCTACAATACTATGTTTTGCTGTCAACTAAGCAAAACGCATTTATTAATGTTTACATGTAGTCAAAAACTTTTCAGAAAGATAATCTCCTTCTCATAATATTGTTGTGTGCATGCTGGTTCGTAATAGATTGAATGCACACAGGTCCGATCATAGATTAATAAAATTTATTTTTATCAAAAGCAATATTTCAGAGCTCTTGAATTTTCCACACAAATATTCGTACAAGTGTTCACAGTATCACACAGTACAATCAGTAGTTACACTTTAAACTACTAAGAACATTAAACGCAATGCGCTGCAAAGCACATCTAAAGAGAAAGCTAATCCGATCTCACGCTGAACTAAAAACTCGCGAGAATAACAACAACTAACTGACAGCAAATGCTCTCCCTCTGGTCTTATATAGTTTTCAACTGTCCGCCGAGATATTTCTAGTACTTTCTGCTTCTCGAAGTTACTGGAAAGCAATATGAGGGCTGAATTACGGCTGCAGCTAACATAATGATCAATTACATTTATTCAATTACAATACCTATTTCGGTGATACAGGGACCGGACCAAAATGTCGCCAAATGGTGGTCAAGGCTGGCGGTGTTTGGCGACTTAACGCCAAATTACCGAGATACCCGTTTACTCAATGTTAAATGGACTTGTCCCTGTATTCTTACTTTTCCGTCATAGCTCTTCTCTTTAGATTTTTTATGTTACGTTATACAACAATTTCACAAATGACTGCACCAAAATGATCTATCTATGTAGAAATTCGTAACAATGTAATTAAATTATTTAGTGAACATCAGTTAAATTCAGCTTCGGTAAGATGATCATTTCAATACGATAAATTTTTTTGACACCATGGATTGTGAGTGAAAAGTTTTCATTGAATATTTAGGCTATATCAATATCTGTTTAAAATTTATATAAGTAATGAGCTTAAATAAGCTGTTCGGATGTTAAAATGCAAACTTTATTCAGAAATTCTAAGCATATTTTCTTCGGGCTAACATTTTAATATTCAGTGGCAAGGGAATGATACTGTATTGATTACTTCAGTCATTTAAAATGTTATTATTTTATCATGTATTTTGTTATAAAGATTACAGCTGTTTTTCTCCAGCCTGCACGACAAACATATGATGAACTTGTTGAGTTATAATTTAAAATGTATCTATAAAATATTAGGAAAAATAAAAGACTATATCATTAAATGTGGCCTTTTTATGTAATATTTAACATACGGAAAAGAATATAAAATAGCAGTCATTAAAAAATTAATGACAGTAAATTATTTCAAAAATGAAGGAAAAGGCAACTAAGCCTTCTTAATGGCCATTTCTGAAGATTATGCGTTAGTAATATAATATATACATATTAATAGTAAATATGTTGTACTTAAAGGTTTTCTTCCTCAAAGAACCGGTTGGCAACAGTGCCTTTTTTGTCGCCAAGCTCGCCGATGGTAATGGTTTTAGCGATATACGGTTCAGTTTTGAAATAAAACATAATATAAAGCATATATAAGTCAAATTTAGAGTTTTAAACATCATGTTTAGTGCACAGCATAATATTAAGCATACGTAAATTAATTTTAGCTGATTAAACACGTTAAGCACATCCAAGTCAAATTTAGCTTGTTAAACATAATTAGTACAATTAAACTCAGTTAGCAGAAAAGCATGATATTAAGCATATGCAATTAAAAATTACCTATTTTGAACCATTATCGCCATGCTACAGCATATGCATTTAAAAATTAGCTGGTTTGAGCTATTATAGCCATTGTTGGCAGTATTCACATTCACCGGGTTCTTTGCGGAAGTACATCCAAATAAAGTTTCAGTATATAGTTTTTTAAAGTATTGTACAACGTTGTTAACAGAATGTAAACCAATTGGCATTTTACTTACTTAATGTGAAACTGAAAAGTTAGACTTAAAAGAATACTTTAACCAAACGGTAATATAGTAACTTTTCCTTAGCTAACAAATAAAATATAAACGTAAACATACTAGGATTAACATTGTTTTTTTCTTTTCTAGACTTACCTTACAACACTGTATCCGTACAAAGACAATACATCTTCAGTACCGAGCCCACCTATGTGCTTCGATACGATCGAAAGGCTTCACGATTAGCGGAAGATTGGCAGTCATTTTATGAATTAGCGATTGTCTAGGAACAAAATGCCCCGAAAGAATATAGTTCCAGAGGATGTTCTGCATTATTCCGTTATAAATAATACCTATTTCACCGCACTTTTTATAGCTTATAAATAAATTAATGTGAGATACTTAATATTTAGTAATTATCAATTAATTTTTATTAAAAAGTGCAGCGACGCTGATTAAGTAAACAAACACGATCGACCATCAAAGACCAAGACAACCACTTCTAATACAGGTGAATCTGAAAAAGTGGGCAAAACTTTGGCGGCGAGATAGAACACAGCTATTGCAACGCAGCTGTACAAGCAATATTCGTCATAGAAAGTTTGGGCAAAACGCAAAGCGCGAACCGCTAGCTGGCATTGTAAATGGTATAAAAAGGGTCGCTTCTCGCATCCTATTACTGTCGTGTAGCTAAAATATTTTATAAAAAACAAAAACATATTGACAACCTGGCTGTAAGTATATATACTTATGATGTTAATGATCCCAATGACTCTAAAAGACCTATGGCCATTCTAAGGGATTAACTAGATAAAGTCATTTTTTCTATATATTAGCTATTATAATGTACACTGAACCGCCCCCCTAAAACAAAGACAGTTCTATATCTCCCGTTCTACTGGGCTGATTGACGAAATTCAAATTGCGTTTTCCATGTCTCGAAAGCGCGACTTATGATATATATTAGATTCACACACTGTTCGACATTGAAAACGCAGCATCAAGAAGGAGTGGTCAGAAATTTATGCAAATTTTAGAGTAGACGCACGTCACTAAGTTATGCGAATGATGTGAAATGCGCAGCTCTCCGACGAACGTGAAGTAAGATATAAGGGAAGGAATGTGCAGAATGGGAAATATTCGTGTCGTTATTTCTGCCAGACGAATTATCGAAGAAAGTTGATTTTGTCCCGGAGGATACGTGTAATAGGAGAGAATGTCAGGCCGCCGTCAACGAAGGCACTTCCAGCAGATAGACGATTTTACGAGGTGTATGGTGATCGGACTGAGAAGGGCGCGTTGGTCCATACGTCAAATCGCAGCTGATACCCACATGGATGCGAGCACGGTGCATCGGCTATGGCGAGCATGGTTGGAACAAGGGAATGTGGGAAGAAGGAGGGGTGCAGGTGCAGCCAGAGTGACGTAAGCACGTGTGGATCGACGCATCCGCCGACAAGCTGTGGCGGTCCCTCAGGTCATTTGTACCGTGATTCTGCAGCATGTGCGAGATACCCTGGATATTCCCGTGTCGACGAGAAGCATTTCCCGTCGATTGGTTAAACGTGGCCTTGCACTCACGGCGTCCGTTAAGAAGACTGCCATTGACCCCACAGCATAGACGCCAACGTTTAGAATGTTGCCGGACTGGAGCGATGTGGATGACAGAATGGCGAAACGTCGTGTTCTCAGATGAGTCACGCTTCTGTTTATCCAGTAACAGTCGTCGCATACGTGTGTGGAGTCGACGTGGAGACAGATCTAATCCGACAGTAACTGTGGAACGCCCCACCGAGCGACAACGTGGCGTAATGGTTTGGGGCGCTATTGCCCACGATTCCAGGTTACCTTTAGTTCGTATTCAGGGCACTGTGACGGCCCAACGATACTTGGATAATGTACTGCGGCCGGTGGCAATCTGCTACCTTCAGGGGCTGCCTAATGCAATTTTTCAGCAAGATAACGCCCGACCACACAGTCTGCAAGGTATACAGATGCTTCCCTGGCCACCGTACTCTCCTGACCTGTCACCAATCGAACACTGGTAGTGGCTATTACAAAAACTGCCATTGACCCCATATCATAGATTCCAACGTTTGCAATGGTGCTGGGCTCGAGCAATGTCGATTACGGAATGGCACAGGGTGGTGTTCTCAGCTCCAATAATAGTCTCCGTGTGCGAGTAAGGCGTCAGGGTGGAGACAGATCAAAACCAGCAGCAATTAAGGAATGCCCTATTGCGCGACAACCCTGCATCATGGTTTGGGGTGCAATTGCTTACGATTCCATGTCACCTCTCATTCGTATTCAGGGCACAATGATGGCCCAACAATATGTGGATGATGTGCTGCAGCTGGTGACATTTCACTACCTTCAGGGAATGCCCACTGCCATTTATCAGGAGGACAACACCTGACCACACACTGCCCGCATGAGCCAACATGCTCTGCAAGGTGCACAGATGTTTCCCTGGTCGCCGTTCTCTCCTGATCTCTCACCAATCGAACACATTTAGGATGTGATTGGACGCCGTTTGCAGACTCTGCCCCTGTCTCGTTCAGAAGACGAACTGTGGCAAATGGTTGAAAGGGAATAGAGAGTCATCCCTCAGGACACCATCCGCACTCTTATTAACTCTATGCCTTGACGTGTTTCTTCGTGCATCGCTGCCTGCGGTGGTCCTACATCCTACTGAGCCGACACCGTTCTCGCTCTGTATTCTGACTATCATTTTGAAATAAAGATCACTTATTGCTGCTTGCTGTCTCTGTCTTTTTTCCAATTTTTATCACTTTCTGACCACTCCTTCTTGGTGTTGCATTTTCAGTGTCGAGCAGTGTAGTATATAGCTTTGTTCTAATATAGGTATTTTGACGCAAAATAGGATTTTTACTGAAATAACATACCATTTTTTTCCCTATTTCGTTTTGACTACTCAAGTTATGCCTAAATATTAAATTTTGTAAAATTTTGTGCGAAATTTACGGAGAAATTCCAAAATCTAACTTCGCGCATTTTTTTCAGTTTGAGCCAAGAATAATTCACTTGGCGAACTTCTTAATATATGGAAACATATTTTCCTTTCCCTTCCATTGTGCAGGAGCGGAAAAAAAGTAGCATCGTTCCTACTTTCAAATGATTTTAACTAAGTACGTAAACCGCATTTTCGTTATTATCGCTTTCAACAAATATAGCAAATTTCAAAACGCGCCAGTATATAAATTCATGTATATCTTCGGAAATTTTGAATAAAATACTCTAATTTTTTGTAGGTATACTTACTTTAAGATGATTGTAAAAACTTTATAGGTTATAATTCAAAATTATTTTCGAAAAATTTATAAAAAGTATTTAAAAATGCAAATTTTTAAAATAAATCATAAAAAATCAGTGAATTTTATTTGAAATGAACCTAAATTTCGAACTGTGTAAGAAGAAATCAAACAAGTTTAATAAAAAAAAGAGATATTAATAAATACATACCAAATTGAATTATCGTTGAGGAGCTAAAACTTTGAGAACTAATTTTTTATAAACTACTCGTGCGATTTTTACAAAACGTGGGAGTTTGGCATAATTTGAATCGTAGAATCGAAATATGGAAAAAAAATTCGCATGTCATCTCAGAAAAAGTCCGATTTTGTGTCAAATTACCTATATTTGAACAACGCTTTACTCTGGTGTGCAAAAATTAAGGACGAGACGGTTTTTTCAATATAACTTTGTACAAAAGCTTTCCAAATCAACACATTTAATACCGTAAGATCCCCAATACGTAAGGACATGAGTAATGTAAGCAACACTTACTAAAAGAGAAATCAGAGAGATAAAAAGAAGCTTTATTGAAAAAGTAGCATGGAGCGCAATGCGACTGAAGGCCGAAACATCCCTGTGATGGGTGTCCAGCAAGAAACATCCGGTCTTTAATAGGGGATATGATCTCCCCTGACTGCTAGGCAGGTTTCACAGCGTCTGCCCATGCTGAGAATGAGGGTGTCAATGAGTTGTTGAGGCATTGCTGCCCATTCGTCTTGCAGCGCCAATCGAAGCTCCGGAATCGTTACTGGTGGTAAGGTACGAGCTGCCAAGCGTCTGCCTAGAAAATCCCATACATGCTCGATGGGATTGAGATCTGGAGATCGTGCCGGCCAATCCATACGTTCAATATCCTCACTCTCTAAGAGCTGTTCGGCAGCTACTGCGCGATGACATGGTGCATTGTCGTCCATGAAAAGGAACTGCGGACCCATAGCGCTTCTAAAAAGACGCACATATGGAAGAAAAATCTCGTTACAATAACGGATCCCGTTGACTGAACTTGCGTCGAAGATGTGAAGGTCTGTACGACTACCAAGCATGATGCCTCTCCAAACGAGAACACCGCCACCTCCATACCTGTCCCTTTCAATGATGTTCGAGGGATGATTGCGGCTTCCCCGCTCTCTCCAGATGAGTATGTTATGAGAATCGCTACTCAGACTGAAGAGTACTCGTCCCCATTCATTGTCTCTCCAATTCCGGTGTTCCCGGCACCACAGAGAACGCCTTCTCCGATGGGCAGGCGTTAGAGGTACGCGCCGTACAGGGCGTCGTGCAAACAGACCACCACCGTGCAGCCTTCTGGCCACGGTAAAACGCGATATCGGTCGTCCAGTCGCCTGTGTCGTGTGTCTAGCGATTTCTCCCGCTGATTGGTCTTTCTGTCCGCTCTGCCTCTTCGTTCAGCTGATATGCTAATTTTTCGGCTTCGTCCTTAATTTTTCCACACCAGTGTATATAAATCTAATACATATCCTAAGTTGCGCTTTCGAGACATGAAAAACGTAATTTGAATTTCGCCAATCGGCCCAGTAGAATGGGAGATATAGAACTGTCCCCCCTTTTTTTGCGCAGTGAACCTTTGTTTGGTTTCTCTAATTTTATATCTCCTCGGTTGTGTATAAACCCAATATATCCTGTAGTTGAATGTATTGTTATTTAAAATTTTTTAAAGTTGTAACGCACAATGGATTCGCACTTAAGTTCTAACTATTAGTGTTGCAAACTTACTTTGTTTTCAGGCTAGTCACCAGCTCGATCAGGTCCCTCTGGCATTTTATGCTATGAAATGAATCCCGTGAACGCTTGCGCTCAAATTTTTTATTCACATTCCATCCTCACCTATTTAAAAAGAAAAACATATCAGAGTTAATCTTATTATAGTCATCTAATGTTTCTTTTTGCATTATTCCAATCTTTCATGCTTATTAAAATATAATAATAAGCAGAAGAATAATTACTTCAATCAAAAACATATTGAATATGCTCTAATAAATTATAGTTTTTGTATAGTAATTTTGACAATATTTATTCGAGTAAATTATCGATTGTTAGTAAATGAATTATTAAATTAGGTTTTCGTTAGTTAATTAGTTAAATTAGGTTAAATTAGGTTTTTCGAATTGAATAAATTAGATTACACCGCTTCACCCAACGCATTTTCTACCGTGGATTGCCGAGAGGATGGCTGGTTATACGAACTACGAAATTTCTTGGGCGATGGACTGGTCGAGGTGATCCCATAACTTAGCCACGAAGATCACCGGATCTGTTGTATTTGGACTTTTTCCTGTGGGACCATATGAAAAGCCTAATCTACGAGTTCCCCATTGAAACCAGTATGAATCTTGTCGCCAGGATTGCCGTTGTTGCCGGCGATATTCGGGAAATGTCTGTTGTCTTCGCAAATGTGCATCAGCCCCTATCCTGCAAGTGTGAAGACTGTATTACAGCTTGACGGAAGGTCTTTTGAGCAATTTCTTTGAGCATGTAATCAATTACATTCCTGTCAATAAAATGTTTTCTGAAGTATATATATTTTCATTCTTGTGTTAATTCTTTAAATGTGACAATGGAAAACTACCTTCTGACTACTAAACGCTTTCATTCCGACCATATATTCTATGAATATTGATGAATATTGCTCGTATAATTATATTGAATGATGTATGCTCGATGAATATTTCTCGTATAGCTGCGTTCTATCCCTCTGTTAAGTTTCTTCTACATTTTCAGATTAACCTTCTAGAAGTCAAAGAGTAAATAATATTTTTGAGTCTATAATTAAATATTGGTACTGAATATCATATCTCTAAGGAATAGCACCTCTGCAGAAGACCAAATTGTCTGGAACGATGGGGGATCGTCAAAGAAAATTCCTTTTGCTGGGAAATTACGCATGACTAATTCAGTACTAATAATAATGTACGATACTGAAAATCCTTTTCTTCCAATAGTGTCAAAAGTGTTTACGAGCAATAGTTTAACGACAAATTTTTAAATGTATTTCGTTAAATAGTTCTTAAATAATATGTTTTGGTCACGGAGTATAAAGAATGAGGTGAAACTGCATAGTAAAAAAGAAACGGATCCAAAAATGTCGCAATCACTAGATGGCCCAGCGGGTGTGGTTTAGCCATTCCAAATGTAAACATTTATAAGCCTTGCCAAGACTCTAATTTTGTGTCGCAGAAGTAATGCTCGACATTTTGCACGGCTTTAACTATGGCGAGGAACTTTTTTCTGATGACAAAGTATCAGTTTAGATAGACACTTGCTTCTGTATGCCATGACACTTTCTTGACGGTTTATTTCTTGGGACAATACGGCACTGACATTCTCATTGCTCGCATCTGTGTCAAGAATAAATGGTTTATTGAGCTGAGGATATATCAGGATTGACGCAGATGTCAAAGCTTTTATCACCTTGTAGTGAACTTTCGAGATGGATGAATAATCAGACCAGTGGTCTTTTAAATATTTATTTTAAAACTTAACAAAGATTTTTAGATTAATAAAAAGTAAAACATCAATACAGTACAGCTATAACAAACAAATTTTCGCATCGCGGATCAGACAGTCGCTTTTGTGCGACTTCTACTGTATCTCTCCAAGCATAATTCTTCTCCAGAAAACATCTTCCTTTCTTTTTAGGTTAATTTCGCAAGGAAACCGCCCAGGGGGTGTCTAACGCGCTTCATTTGTTGATTTCCTTCCAGTTATTTAGTGGACACCTGGTCATTAATTCCCACGAGAACAGGAAGTCCTCTAATTTAAAACTGACGTTCCATCAAAAATGAGGATCGTTACAACCCCTTCCTTTCCGGGGGTTTTGCAGAATTCCATTTTCTCTTACTTAATTATCACTGCTACATACGTATAAAGTCAGCAATAAATAATGAATACAAACACAAAATTTTTACACTACGCTGGGTTAAATACCAAGGATAAAACAAAATATGAACTTATATCGAGGCCCTTGTAACACATAAACAATTACTAAGAAGTAATCTTAATCACACACATACAAAATAGAATTTTACAATTTTCTGCAAACAGGTATATGCAATATACATGCTTTAATTTAACATTGATTATATATCTGTCCAGGCGGAAAAGGAAAGCCTTGCGGATATTTGATTATCAGTTTCTGGAAATCTCTCGGCGGAGACTCGAAACTTGATCCAGAACTACTGCGCTTGACCTAAAAATAATTTTACATATTTGATCTGGCATTAACATCAAGAGGAACCACTTCATTATAAGTTTGATATACATAATTTATGAAATAATTACAATTGCAAATAATAATTACAAATTTGATAATCACCATTTACGAAATAATTACAGTCATTCTCTATAGTCATCTGAGTATAAGTCTAACATATAGAAGTGGCAAATAATGAATCTTCCTATTTTTATTGGTAAATTTACAATACATTTTGTTTTGAACAAACCACTTCTGAAAATTTCAGACTCTGTCAAATCTACCGAGAATTTGTCTGGTTGGTACATGATCAAACCTGGCATAAACAAAATTTCTTGATCGAGCCGAATTCCTTTAGAAATCCCCATTCTGGTGGAAAGATTCAGTAATGCATCCATTCCAGTAACGGAAGTGATATCTTCTACTGGAATCGTGGGATATTCGGAAAGTAAACATGGTGCGGTTAGTATATTTTTCTTTCCCCTAAGTGTGGTGGGCAAGAGTCCGCATATATTTATGCTTATTTCTTGAAATACTTCTGGAATGACCAATGGTTTCCGACCATTTTCCGGGTCATTTAATAGCACTCCGTTTTTTGTTAGATAATTCTTTTCTAAGGAAAAGGTTTGAGAGTTTAAACCTTCTAAAGAAATGGGTGATATCCCATCATTACTTTCTGCAGTATTTCGTATCTAACGAATAAAGAGCCGGTTCATTCACCTGGAGCAATTTTGCCTCCCTCAGTTCTTTTGTTCGGGACGAAGAGTTGCACTTCTTCTGTAGTGAAGGGAGAAATTTCCTTTGCGACCATAACACGTCGCTTTCTTTCTTTTCTTGGTAGCTCCCCGCGATTTCGTCCTTCGACTGACGCAGTTTTTGAGCTCGAGTTTCCCCCCAAGTTTACTTGAAAGGAAAGTCTATCGAGTTGATTTTTTCTAATTTTGCGGCAATTCCTAGAAGATAACGTCCTTCATCAAGCTCATTTCGAATGATCGCTGGCTTCGCTATTATCCGTCCAAATTTCCCTTCCATTTTGATGTGCGTTAAGGGTAAACCGATTGATGCTGCATCAAACGACGGGTCTACCCAAACAGTTTCGTACGTCAGTATGGAAGGAGTGATGTATTTGCTGCAGATTACATCAATAGATGATCCAGAATTCCGCAACCCTGGAAGATCGAACTCGTTCGCTTTAGCCATCGTTATGTACGGGGCTAAATAATCTTCTTCATTCTCCTGCACCCTATTTATAATAGCTGGGGATTTGAAATCTTTCTGTAACTTCGGACATTGGGACCTTAAGTGATCAGTTGAGCCACAAGAATGACACTTAAGTGGTTTACGTACATCGAAATGACGTTCATTCTGATTTCTGAAGATTTCCTTTTTTCAGAGGCATATCCAGTTTCCCATCCAGACTGGTGATGCTTTTGCGAATCTCTTGAATTTCAATTATTTTTATTGCCCCTTCGTGACTCCGAACTACGAACCGGAGAGATCTTTCGGGGTTCACGTGCGTTTTCATAGTCTTCTAATAATTCTGCTAATTTGTTTGGAGACGTTATCTTCGACCATTCGTCAAAAAAATGCTGACGCACTTCGAAATTTACACGACGCTTCATTTGGTCCATTGTCATGAGATCTTTCAAAAGTTAAAAAATCTTTAATTTCCAAACATGCGATCCATTCTTCAAAATAATCCCTTATTCAAAAGCAGAATCTCTCCAAGTGGTTTGAGTGTCTTTCTGGAATTCCGTAAATTTGATGCGAAATTTTTCTGAACTAAGCTTAAATCTTTTAAGCAGTATCCCTCCCCTTTACGTAAGCGTAGTCATAAGCCTGCTGCTCTGGCTCTCGCATAATCAGCTGAACTGTGTCAGTTGTAAAAATTGTCAATAAAACAGAAACCTATTCTGACTGGTGTAGATCGTCCGCTTTGCTTGGCGCTCAAACATGACTAGATTCAAACTAATATCGTTCTCTTCAGGATCAAAATTTGGAATAATTTTTTGCAGATCTTAACGGCTTTTCCTAAGCCCATTTTCTTCATTCCCACCAGCTAAAGAATCATTTCTGTTAGCTGCTAGTAATCTTAATCTTGTTAATTCAAATTCCCTTTCTTCTCTTCTAATTCTATCCTGCTTCTCTTCTTCTTCTCTCTGAAGCCTCATTGATGTGATATTTTATAACAGGCTTTTCACAAGTTCCTCCTCGTAGGATTAATTTCTCATAATCAGCTGTCTTAGATCCAATATCCTAAGCTCAGGTCCGATCTTTTCCCCTAACGCCTCAGCCAAGGTTTTAAGGTCCTCTTTTCTAACTTTTGCTAAGAATGCCGTGATATAAGCCCAAATTATGATAACAAACTAACAATTCTAGCTCCCTCTCTCTCTCTCTATATATATATAAAATTGTTTTAAACAAAAATCAGTTTCAAATATGAGAAGTACAACTGAACCCTTAATTTGTTCACAACCTATCTATTCTACGGATCTAAACACAAACACAAAACAATTTGGACTATAATATGCACATTATGCGTTCAATTATAATTTTTTTACTTGAGAGCTAATGATACTACAAATGATATTAACCTTTTAAATGCTTTAAATTCAGTTGCGTCGAACTCAAATGCTTATGATTATATAATATACTTTCATAAAAATTTCTGAGGTTATATTTGTCAGGACTTAGTGTTCTGTGCATCCTTTTTGGAAACATGGTAAATTCTGTAAAGGGTTCTTATCCTTAAGTTCTAAGTCCTGAACTGGAACAGGGAGCGGAAGGTACGCTATGTTCTGATGTAACTGCTGGGCTGGAGAATAACTGCACGTGAAAGGGATTTGAAAATCCTCTTTTATTAAATCACTATTAATAACAAACCTCCCAATTCGGGAGAGATACAGAAAGTAAAAGACCACACTTGGGTCGAACTTAACAATCAAATAAATTTAAATAAATTAAAATAGAACTTGAACTTTGCTTCGCAGAGCACTTTGCAGAAGTTGGCCTCTATCTAAAAGGGTGCGTAGCAAGATATACTAAATACTACCGCACTTTAATTTATTTTACAATGCAATCACGTTGGCTTATAAATTTAAACTGCTAACTGGTCAGACGAACGTTGAGCGGCGTGACCGTGATCTGAGGCAAAGCTCTCACACACCGAGAGGTTTCTACCTCTGGCTTAAATAGTGCTTGGCTGAACTTCAAAATTAGCATAAGCTAAAAACGCGCGCTTCTTCTGACAGGAAGTTGAAGCAGAGAGGAGATAGA